>SAUE01000089.1:40360-56545 GCA_009724625.1 Deladenus siricidicola | reverse complement strand
CATAACTCGGCCAGTTTTGGTCGGGGGACAAAACTGAGTATGTTTTTGGAACGCTCTCGAAGAGCTCTTTCTTTTGATGTATCACTTCCAATTTTTTTTCAGAAAAATTTTTCCCCAAAATTTTTTCGATTTTTTATTTTGCAAAATTTTTTCGAATTTTTTAGAAAGTCCGAAAAATCGCGCAAGCGCGAAAAATTTTTTTAACCTTCAAAAAATACACTTTTCCGAGTAAATTTTCGAAATGAAATGAAAAAAAAGTCACTTCGCAGTGATTTTAATGCATTTTTTGAGTGATTTTCGACGTTACGAAGTGATTTTTTTAAATTAAGTTTCCTACCAAAACGCGATCAGGTTTCTGCGCAGAAACCGCCGCTGAAGACGGCGATCGTCACGCTCATCATCATCATCATCCGCCATTATTTACATGCATCCAGGCAGAACAGAAAAATATTTTGAACCTAACAAAAATTCAATGCACTTTTTTGCTATAGAGTCATTAAATAATAATTCAAAAATAAACAAAAAAAGTGAAATGACGTATCAACTCAATAGATTTTGCAACAACCACCGAAAAGCGAAAAATTCCTTTAAATATTTTTTAATGTCATGCTGAGCATTTCGGAAAAAACTATGACTCATTCTTCAATTTTTTATTCATTTAACAAAAATTTCAACAACAACGGTAAAGCGATATTTAAACAAAAATGAAATAAATTTCGAATAATAACTTTTTAAACATTTTCCTGTTATTCGAAGTGTACCTAGATTTTTCCTCGTTATTTAAAATTCTCCCGCATTTTCAATGCAAATTTTGAATTTTGAAACCACTTCGATATATTTCCATAATTTTTATCGTAAAAAACGATGCAGAAAAGTTTGATATTACATTAAAAATAAATTTGAAAATTTCAATTATTGAGCTTTTGCGTATTGAAATTCATTGCTCTGTTCGTGCTCAGCCATATCCAACGCAACCTCACAACTCTCACGTACAATTCTCTAAACGTACATAAATAGGAATGGTGTGGAAATGAACAGAACTGTCAAAAATGTACCTCAGTGTCCTTCGCAAAATTGCGCACAAGCTCCATGCACTCCGGCGTAGCAATGGCGCCCAACGCCTCAGCGCACTCATGCCTGACCATGGGGCTTTCCTCTGCGTTTCGCAACGACTCGCAAAGCTCAACCACAACGGCCGATGACTGTATTTGCCCTAATACGTAGGCAATTTCGTGCCGGAACAACGCACCACTTCCGGAGCACCTTAGTCCTAAAATTCAAAAAATGAGCGTGACTAAGACCAAAACGAATGCAGAAAATTTAATTAAAATTATATAAAAAAATTCATGGCTCAATTCAAATCTATAAAAAAAATCAAAACTAATTCGGTTTTAACTAAATTCTAAATAAGCTGCAAATAAAAAATTCGTTAGACTTTTTAATATCAAACCCACTCCCAGTTAAAAAAATTAAATACCTTCAGCAATAGCTTTAACTGCTTTGTCATCATTGCTGTTGGCAGCAATATTTCTCAAAGTAAACATCGATTTATATCGTTCCCACAAAGACAAACTCTCATTTATCAAAGTTTCTCGTAAAGCTTCAACATCGGTGTCCAAGAAATTTGCCGGCGCGGGATCTAAAAATAGTTCAAGCATCTCTGAAAAATGCAATCATATGCGTAATGTTTACCAATAGAATCAAAAATGCTCTCTTCTTTTCCAATTTCATTCTTCTCTTTAAGCCACTGTATTCTTTTCAGAGCTATCTGGCAAGTTTCGGCAACCTCCCGCTCCTCGTCGTTTACGTATTTAGCAAGAATATTGGCGGCAGAAAAGTCACCAATAGCACCGAGAGCTTCGCCAGCTTCGTGCCGAACTATGGCTTCTAAAGGAAAATTTAAAAAATTCAATAAAAAATACAAAATTTTCATTCTAACCTTGCGATTTATCCTCCAAAACGTTGATTAAACAAGGAATAGCGGAAGAGTTCTGCATTTGACCGAGGCAATACGCCAGCTCATGTTTTAAGAGCGCCGAAGAATCACAAAAACACTTCGAGATATATTTCACGGATAAATCACACTTTAAATTTCTCAGCACAAAAAGAGCACGAAAACGCGCCGCAAGAGACTGCCTAAAATAACTAATCATATAGAGCGCGGTTTACAATCACCCAGTTTATTAAGTATTCATAACACTAATTAGTAATAAAATTATGCAGAAAAAATAAAGCAAAAAAATACTTATCATCCAGTAGTATGGTACCCACTTCATCCACATTTACCGAACTCTTGGTCTTATTAACATTCGCATACGCATTCTCGTTTACGAATTTGTCTATGGGCGCAGTTGATGCAAAAAGATCCATCAGTCCAGTTGCAGTTCCAGTTGTAAATTTCGCAGAAAAAAAATTCAATTTAATGGAAATTTTAAAATTTACGTTATGCTAATTATTTCAGCGGCACTTCAAATCAAAAACGGGCTGAACTTGTTTATCGTATTGTCCAAAATTGTGAATTGAAAAATTCAATTGCATGCA
The DNA here is from genome assembly GCA_009724625.1 of Deladenus siricidicola. Classification (NCBI taxonomy): domain Eukaryota; kingdom Metazoa; phylum Nematoda; class Chromadorea; order Rhabditida; family Sphaerulariidae; genus Deladenus; species Deladenus siricidicola. The sequence goes on along the minus strand of SAUE01000089.1, from coordinate 54,004 downwards.
CGAGGTTAGAAATACATGCATGGGGAGATGAGAATACAACAAATGCTGAATTTTCCGGACAAAAGTGCATCTGTTCCGCACCAAAATTTAATGAAGACGCTAAATATTAAAGCAAAAATGTCATAAAAATAAATTTTTTTCTTTTGAAAATAAAAGACCAAATTTTTTTTTGTGTAGACTTCCTGGGAATTACCGATCAACCCATTTAACGTGATTGAAAAAAACGGAGAATTATTTTTCAAAACTTAAAAAGATATACGAGAGTTTGTTATACATAGAAAAAAAACCGCCGGAGAAAATGAGCTCATGAAATGTCGAAGGTATGATAAATGCAGAGAGGCACAAATTAAAAAACCAGTTTTTACATTTCCTCTTTGAGCAATAAAAATTAACTTTTGAGTGGCAAAAAAATTTACGCTTTTTTCGATCACTTTTTCTTCAAATTTCGCAACTCCTTTTTTGTCTGATTTATTGGGAATTTCAGAAGGACGGACAAAAACCATCAAGTGCGTGGAAATATTTATATCATAGAACGCACATATATTTTTTACATACACATTTTCCAGGTGCACATATACTTGCGCGATTTAGATTTTTGGGAGAATGTTTCTCTGTTTTCATTATTATTTTTATTTTCAAAGTGTTTGAAACGGAAATAGGACATCTGAATTATGAACTTACTGTGAATTATTTGACTTTATTGATCTTTAAAAAAGCTAATAATATCATCATTAATATTCTACCGTACATTGATGCTGCTTTTAAGTTAAATTTGAAGAGAAATGAGCACGCATCCTTCAAGGTTTGATCCAGTTTTTTGTTATATGTACATGAATATTCAATTTCCCCTTTCAAAATATTTTCAAAGATTTTTCAAATAATGAAATATAAACTTTCTGAACCATCTCATATGTATAAACCAAAAGTGCAATTTTCTAGAGAGGTTATTTTGTAGCTAAAAGTCTACAAATATCCAATCATTTTGCTAGTGTGAAGTTATTTTCACTTTACATCAAGATACGATAAAGTAAATGAATCCATTGCAAACATAAAACTAATAAAAATTCAATTTTTAGATATCAAAATAAAAATCCTAACCTCCTGAATGACCGAGATACATTCGAGATCTATGAAAAAAGAACTATGCAAAGTCCAGTCAGGACGCCAATTGCGCCAATTCAGCCACATCGGTTTGATCCACGTGCATGTGGCGAAAGACACGGAGGACACATTTTTGAGCCGGAAGCCTTTACTTCCAGCAAAAAGAAATGTATGTGGCTAATACGTATTTTAAACACGAAGTATCAATAAATGTATGTATATAATTAACAATTATTGCTTTTCAGTGCCAATGCCGTGGATTGTTGGAATCGCAATTGGTGTTCCAATTTTCGTAATTCTCACACTTTTTCTCGCAGTTTGGCTAACAGAATTGGGATTAATTTAATTGCTTGACAGTTCTGACTTCGATACCACGTGAATAATGTATATGTATTGAATTTCGCTGAAAGTGAAACTATTTTTCACTAATTGTTACACTGATTAGTAACTATCCTTATGTACAGTACGTCTGTCACCTAATACTAATACCAAGTGAGTTTTGCAAAATAAATTTTCCATTATAAAAAAGGAAAATTTTAAGCATAAAAATCGAAAATTTTAGCCTAAAATTCGCTAATTTTTTTCGTAAAGTTTTTTACAATTCTTTTAGTTTTATTTCTGTCTATTAAGGCTCTGTCTAAAAATTTACAAAATTTTCGAAAATTGTTCCATTTTTCGAAAGTCGGAAATTTTAACACCTGCCTTACATTACTAACCAAAAATTCACAATATTCTTAAACATTTTTACGATTTTTTACTATAAACCGGTGTTAATATACATTTTTCAAACAAAAAACAGTATATAATTGTGTATACATAGTTTATTTTTACCTCAAATTCTTTATACATATGTAAACCGTATATATATATATATAATTTGTATATGTTTATATATAAATATTTTTTAATTTGAAGTAGCTGGAAGACTTTTAAACAATTTTCAATAAGTTTATCGTTTAAAATCTCAAATTTTTATAAATACCCGTAACGTTAATGAATTACATAAAATACATTGAAAGTACGATAATTACGGCCGTGTTAGTAAAAAGTTTTCCACAACGTGCATGCCTGAAAATGTATTGTTACTTTTTTACTAAAAAACAACCTCAATTAACATTTAAATTTTTTAAATGTAATTTTTTATTTTTCACAATTAAAAAATCTTAATTTCTTACTTTTTATTGGAAAAATAATATTTGTGCAAAACGAAGCGGGGGTTATTCGAATGAATATTCGTGTCGAAAACCAGGTGAAATGAGTATAAAAATTTAGAAAATCAAGAAAATTTTTTTAGCAGCTGAAACGAAAAATCCAGGATTACTGTAGTTACCGATGAAAATGTGGGGGTAGAAATGGTAAAAATTCCAAAAATAAGATATTTGTACTATAACTACGAAAATACACGAATATATGTAAAGGTTTTATATTGTTTTTATCTAAAATGTTTTTTTAATTTAAAGTATTTGAAGTGCAAATAGTTACTGTAAGACAAAAAGAAATTAAAAAGCTATTTTTTCCATATTTAATTTAATATAAGTGCAGTTAACAAAAAACATTATATGTATGTAATTGTCAATGAAAAAGCTGCAAAATAAACATGCCAGATTGTGACCGAGGTTGGTGAAAGGTGTGGGCTTTGCCGTCGTTGTGGACGTAAAGTTCTTTTGGGACGTTATTCCAGCGCTGGCCATGTCGTTGAGGGAGGAAGCAGGATCTATTCCCGGCCCGGTCATTGGCGTGTAACCACACACACTGTGCGAAAGAGGCGGGATCATAGCGTTGGCACTGATGACGCTATTGTTGGAGACGCGGTCGCCGAGGAGCTTACACCGATCGCTCATCACGCTTCTTCTAAATCTGCGGCATTCTGTGTACTTTTACTATGAGAGTTTTTTTAGAAATATTTGGGAAAAACGTAAAAGAATTGGCCCCTTTATTCAAAAATCTTTAAGGAAACACAGAGAATATTTGAAATTATTAATTTAACCTAAAGTTGCGTTCCACGGCAGAACTACGGTGCTCAAATAATTGTGATGATTGTTCGAGTGAAACACTGTGCATATAACCCTCAAGCCAAGATTTTCGCCGCCCTCGCTGGCCACTACCTTGGCTGCCGGCCTGCATCGCGCTATCGTCCGAAATATCGCTGCCATTGCCTTAATCTCAAAATTTAAAAATAAATTCCACAAACTGTAAACAATTCTCACCAATCCGCAGTGATACTTCTGACTCCAACGAGCATCGACTATCCTTGGATTCACGACGACTACGGTCTTCTAAACGTCCGTCAGCCGACAGAAAGGACATTTTTCTGAATAACAACATATGTATTGAACAAAAAATGAATAAAACGTTCTTTACTTACTGCTTTATGCATTCAAGAAAAGTAAATAATGAAAATAAAATCACCTTCCGTCGCAACCAAATGAGGGCCTCGCCGCAGTGACCAAAAGTCGAGGCAAATGATTGCTACTCATTGAAACACGCCGATTACACAAACGACGGCTGAAAAATTTATTTGCAAAAAAAAGATCCAGCCAGCCGGATTCGAACCAGCGACCTAAGGATAGCTACCAAACGACTACAGTCCTCCGCTCTACCAACTGAGCTATGGCTGGTGATGAAAGATATCATGTCAAATGCAAATTTATTAATGTACAGAAATAAATTTTATTGTGTGGAGTATGACTTTTTATTTTGTACATAAGTCACCTGTATGTTTTTATTACATACATATGTATAGGATGAATGTGTTTTTACTCATTTTTCACTCAATGCGCATGAATTTCTTTCTTATGCAGATTCCTTGTTAATAAACTTGTATTATAATTAGAGTTTGCCATAAAGCTAAAAAATCAAATTTTCAAATTTAAGTCTTACCCATTTTCATTATTGTTCAAAAAGTTTCCAGATTGGTAGCGTAATTGTTCAATAATCTCAAGCAGAACCCTAGACGACGACATCACTTCTTCAAAGTGCGAAGAACTCATTTCGGGAAGGGCGAGGCCCAAAACCAGTGGATTGAGTAAATGGTGGGCCACAGCCAACGGATCGTTTAAACGGCTCACGTCACATGTTACTATTCTTTGCACCAATCCTGAAAGTATCGCAATCTTAATGGGAAAAAGAAAAACACATTTTCTAAACGCACGTGATTTGAGGTGAATGACAGCGGGGTGGATGGCATTGCAAATTGACGCAATGCCCAACAAACGTTTAAGCAAATTTGCATCGCAACGATCGCTCAAATGCACAATTGACACTAGCAAATCGATTTGCCGCTGCAATTTTAAAAATTCATTGTGAAACAAAATATGGACTATATGGTATTATGAGTTATGGTTATACCGTGACATGCTGCTCGAAATAGGGCGCCAATGTAGAAATAATGGGTATTAGCCTCTGTCCGATGAAAGAAAGTGGGATATAGTCCGCCATTGGCGGTATAACACGGAGTACAGTTTGCTAAAATGTTCACATTTCTGTAGTATTTTTCTGAAATTGTTTGCGTTTATCGTTTTTAATTAAAAATGACCTCGTCGTAACTTTTTCTATTTCATTCAAATTAGAACATAATTTCATGTGATTAAAACGATATACGGTACCTTAAGGTGGGGGTCAGAGCCAGAGAGAATGAAAATGAGCAGATCGAAACATCGATCCTCCACTTGCTCATCGTTCAGCCTTCGAAACATTATTGGCATATTATCCACCACCGCCTGACTCAACTAAAATCGTAATAAATAAATAATAATTTTTTTGAAAAATGGCTTACATAGAACACCTTTCTAAGGTTTTGCATCATATTTTACCGTAAACTTCATTTTATGTAGAAGAAATACGATTATGTTTGCTATATCTTTCTTCTTTTTTTGATTTTTTACGTAAAAAAATTATACAATTATTATATTTAGAAAGTTGACGGTATTTTTAGAAATTTGACGGTATTTTAAATTTTGACGGAATTTACGATTTTTACATATTTTTCCGTTGTAAAAATGTTCGTACTGCTTTTTCCTGCGCGTTGTCGAGAATGAGGCGGAACCACGGTGCGAGCTTGTGGATGTTGTGTGACTCGCAGTGGTTGAGCATGTAGGCCAGTGGACGCAAGATTACCGGGTACAGTTCCGCACAGTCCATCAAATGTTCGTTGAATCGCTGCAGAACTCGCGAGAACCAAAGCGGCTGTAATACTTACATCAATGATTATCCAAATTTAATCTTTCTACGTTAAAATTGAAAAACCTCTGGTATTTGGGGCAGGGCTGTGAGAAGAGTGTGCGAGAGAAAGACTGCCTTGTTGGCGGGGTCGAACTCCTGGGCGATGTCATCTAGCGAGCGTAGAGCGTTCAGGGCGGGCTCGTCGAAGTGTTTATTCTGAAAGTTATTTTATGGATTTTATCAGTTAAGTTGTAAAATTTTTTATTATTTGGTTAAAAGAAAAAGCTGCTTTTTAATATTTAGGTATTAAAAAAGAAATAATTAAGAAAGGAAATGTGTACATGCTTCTCCGTTTTAATTTGTCGGATTATTTTAACGGATTTGAATGACTTGTTGTGAGAAGTAAGTTGGTGTGCGTGTGTAGTTTTCAAAAAAAAATAGTTTTTAAATTTCAATAGGTTTACCATAGTCAATTGGCGAGAGGTGGGACGTTGTGTGACGTCTTTGCTGAGTGCTTTTATAAGAATTTGCTTCAGATTTTCGCCTAGATCATCATCCAAAAGTCCCAAAGCGACATCCAGTTGGTCGACCACGATTTGATAACTTTCCAAATTGTTTTTCACGTCTATTAGACGCTTTCCACCTATACGTACGTGTATGTAGTAAAAATTTGATGTATGTAAATTGTAATACAAACCTGCAAATATCCAACAAATCAGGACACCAAACGAGAAAATATCCGCAGCAGTGGTTACAGTATGGTTGGTGGCCTCGAGATATTCAGGAGCTAAAAAGTCGAGATCAGGCTGCAGGCACGATGGTAGCCGTTTCGTCCATGGGTAACAGGGAAAGACATCCTGAAACATTTATCCTTCTAAAGTTTCCATGAAGCAAAAATATCTTCCAAGAGGATTATACTAAAAAATTAATATGTTTGATCTCCTTTTTTGACTTTTTTTTGTATTTTTTTATTTTTATTTATGTATTTATGGATACTTACAGGTTTCTTGCCAACCACGGAAAAAGCGAAATTGGCAATTTTCCAATGTTGCTGTGCCGTGATGAAAATAGCCGAGGGCGTCAAATTTCCGTGCAAAATCTTCGCGCTGTTATGCAAATAGGAAAGCGCGTCGCTCAACTAAAGGCAAATATCGTTTGTGGCTGGAGTAAGAATTTTTGAAATAACTTACTTGAATGACGCCGAGCTTCATTTCCATTTTGTCGAGCGTTTGTTGTTCAACAAAGTGATCGAGTGTTGTGTGGATGGGCTCGCATGCGAAAGACAACATTTCCCTAATTTTTGAATAAGATTTGAGATTATAATTCTAAAAAACACTAAAATATCTACATATTTTTGCAAAACCAAGAAATTTTTTAGCAATTATAATTTTAAATTAAATTTTCACTTATTTTCGGCGAGGGGATGCAAAGTCCTGAGGATTTTGGGATGAGCCAATTGCACCAATTGTCCTAAAATGTTAAAAAACTGCAAAATCATACTGTAATTTGATGACTATTACCAATATCATAGCGTAGCAAATCGACGAAACCAAGCCGATTGATTCGCCCTAAACGTGCTGGGGCTTTTACATTCGACTTTTTGTCGAAAATCAACAAGGATGCCTTCTGAAAATAAGCAAAGTATTTTTTCAACTTTAAAATCGACAACTTTAAAATGAGTCAGAAAAAAAGAATTAAAGATTTTTTCTGATTTCTGTCAGTAAGGATGGGGAAGGATGCTTGAACTATTTTATTTCTTTAGTGCACTTTCTTTATTTCAATGAAATGTTTTCTTTTTTTTTCAAATTGTTCCAAGTTAAAAAATCTGCAACAAAAATTCATATTTTTAGTCTATTTTGACGCATTCGGAGAAAGAAATTTCAGTCAAATGTTTGTCCACGAAAAAAACTATTTGTTTTACCTTTTCGCCAATCGTGCTAAACGCGGTAAAATGTCGCCAATGTGTGGCTACCGTACCTACGGCGTTCAAGTTATGAAAATGATTTTCCAGAGGCGTGGTCAACGGCAATACGGTGGACAGAACTGCCGCCGAGGTATGTGGCCGTGAGGGCATTAAATTGGACTCTGCCGACGACGAGTTCGAACTTGAAGCGCCACCGCCGACGAATGCCATACTGTACTTTACATTGCGCGCTAATCGGCTAAAGGAGACGACGCCTCCAAGGGCTGCACCCGGCTGTGGTACGGTAGCGCGACTGGGCAAACCGTAACTTAAATGTGGCGACGCACGTTTCATGTTGCCGTTACTATCGCCGCTACTGCCCAAACTCGTTACGATATCACGTATTGGTTCGAGCGTGCCCATTGCAAGTAATTCCTATTGCCGGAATTTAAGATTATTAAAATATAATTGAAAAACCGGTATGCCAATTGTTCATGGCAAACCGGTTTGCCATTACTGTACTACAGTATTGGCACAATGTATTGCCACTCGCTAGGTGTCAATTCGCAACACCTGACTTTAGAACGGCGAGATTATTTTGAACGTTTTTCTAAAATTAAAAAATAAATGGCTTTTTGTACCTTTTTACAAATGCGTACCATTTACCGTGAGATTCTTACATATGTGACAAATAAAAAACATCAAAAACGCATAAAAATAGAAAATTCTTCAATAATTGTGCAAATTTGAAAATTTGCAATATTTAGTTACTTTTGGCTTATTAGTAGCGGTGCTTGCAGAACTTTATAGCTTCTTTTAGTTTCGATTTCTCATTTTTTGATTGAAAAAGCTACGATCGGCTAGACATTCGGGTAGGGGTGATTGTACACATAACATTACTATTATTTATTAGTGTTGAAACGAACCGGTTCGAGCTCAAAATCGAACAATTCCGGATGCTTTTTAGTGGTTCGGATTCAAAAAAAAAACCAGGGGTTTGGCCATTTTCGAAAACCAATAATTTTTATTAAATCTAAGCACAAACTCAAACTTTTTGGGAATTGACTCAATTGAGTTAGAAAAGCATTGTTAGAAAGGAAATGGTTTCACTTTGCCATTTCAACTTGATCCATGAAATGGAAATTTACTTCGATACCATTTTTCATGAAATATTTCACTGAAATGGAAAGACTGGAATTGTATGTTAGATAAAAAAAATGGTAGCAAAAATCGAAGATACAAAAAATGCATTGAAAATAGAAACTTTTTAATACAAAAAAGAATTTTTTGTGCATTTTTTCAAATTTTTAAAATATTTCAGTCCAAGAAATAAATTAAACATAAGAATAAAAATGCTTACAATCATGGCCTGTATTATGGCAGAAAAACGTCATAAAAATGCACTCAACGAAAACGCACACAAACTCAAAAAGTGCCGAAAAAATTTCCGAAAAACGCCGTCGAAAATTAAGTAGAAAAAGAGTAATTTTTAATAGGTGCTATAAAAAGCTTGGCATCTGTGTTTATTTGTATGTCGTTTTGTATGCGTGTTTGCATGTAGCATGTATGTATGTATGTGTGTAGAAAAATACACACAAATAAAACGCATTTGGACGTAAAATACGTGTCCTCTGCTAGAACACAGAAAGAAAGAACAATTAAAATAAAACCTTTACCAATTTCGAGGGAAAGTAAATTTGAAGCGGGAAATTTGGCAAAGACCGCAAGTGAAAGACGCCCTAAGGAAAGGATAGAAATACAGAAAAATACTAAGGGAAACGTGGAGAGCAAAATATAGGCGGAAAATATGTACAGTGAAAAAGAAAGAAAAAAAGATTTAGTAAGATGGGAAATGCTACCGTATAGCAGCCAAGTGTCATTATTCATTTATATCGACAGAAATATATATATATATATATATATATATAGACAGTTTACGTTGTAAATATTAAAACATTTGTTTCTTCATTGTTTTCGCCAAATTACATTTGTATATTTTGCTTCGCCACAAAATATTCTCATTAAAATAACACACAAACAAGCTTTAAAATTACAAAATTGAATTTCTTGCCGTGGTTTGGCGTAAAAAATATCAAAAATTCGAATCACAGAATTTCTTGTGTCAAAAATAAAAGTTATAATATTAAGAAAGCAATTAAATACTTGCTTTACTTGGGCCTGAAATAAAAAAAAGAATCTAACATTAAAATTGCATCGATAAATTATTAATGTAATAAATTCATCCGAGTTTTTTAATTTCAGTTTAATTTTAGCATAGATTTTAATATTTTCATTTTTCTGGCATGGACCTCATTTTTGAATTCGACTTAACTCCGGAGAAGTTGCTTATTTTGAATCCGCAGCACTGGTTTTAAAAATTAACTAGTTGAATTCTTTTGAAAATAATTTACAAAAAATTGACCCCCTGAAAAAAAGTAAAAAAGTTCAAAAATAAGCAATTCAAAAATCGGTTTTCTATTTGACAAATTAGTTAAAAATTTACCTCTGATGAATTTATTACATGCGATTTATCGATTGCATTGCATTACTCGCACATTCCACCATTTTCTACTCAAATTTTTATTTTTTTGATGTTTCTAAATACTATAAATTTAAATAAATCAAGTCCAGAACCACTGGAAACACTGCAAAAAAACTAATTTAAATGGTTTGCGCAGATCTTTGCATTTTCCCCTTCATAATTATTTCGGTGACGAAAGAGTTTCTTCGGCTTGAAATGAGCTTTTTGACGAATTTCCGCAACTTTTCGGCTGAAATGTAAAAAAATAACGAATTAGAAATACAAAAAAAGAAGTTTAAACGCGACTTCATTTCACTTATACACTTTTTCTTTCTCTCGCCCAAACATTTATTATTCATTCACCACTCACTCATTTATGCTTTGGCAATTTCACCCGAGTAAAAGCTCACGCCAGTGGCAAGCAAAAGTTGGGAGGTGCGAACCTAACCGACGGCGTAATAGAAAGGAATACGTTCGAAAAGTTTTACCCCTGCGATGCTTTTTACGAAGCTTTTACGTAAAAAGCCGAAAGTAATTAAAAGTATCGTGCTTATTAGTTAGCAGTAGTTCTTTCTCTTTTCCGTTTCGTGTAGTGTGCTTTCTGCGCTGCTTTCTTTTACTTTTATTTATTTCTTTCTCAAAGTTATCGAACGTCAAAATTAATTTTTCGCTAATTTCTTTTAACATTTACTTTGTTTTTTTTCTCTAACTCACTATTTTCTTATATTCTCTATCACTGCATTTCAATTTGTTATTTTCCTGCTCTTCACTTTTTACAAAATACGAAATCACGATTTTGGCGGATCGTAAGGATAAAAAATAATATTGAAAAGCTTTTTGCATTAAAAATTTTCAATTTTCAATAGAATTGGCAAAATATTTAGAAACATCCAAAAAATAAAAATTTGAGTAGAAAATGGTGGAATGGGCGAGTAATGCAATAAACGCTCATTGCATTATTGTTTGTGTTTTTGCATATTTTTACGGAAATGTATTTTGTTTTTGTGTTTCTCATGCTATCGAAATAATATTCATAATTACAAGATTGAAATTTTGTTTGTTTTTGACCCAACCACATCCTTTTACCGTAACCGCTTTAATTGAATTATAGCAAATCAGCATTGTTCTTAATACATGTTTCTCGATCCTTTAACTTCAAAATAGCTAATTTTTATGTCAGACTTCAACATAGATTGTCATTGTAAATATATACCAGGATGAGTTGAAAAAAATTGAGATTTCATGAATCGAAGATCAATTCGAAATGCCCATCATAATGTCGAAAAATTAAAATTCCAAAAATCGGAAAAGAAAAATTTTCGAAAATCGAAAAAAGAAACTTATCAAAATATTTTATTATGGTATCGTGCAAAAATTTTTTTGTCACTTCGACTAATATTTTCATAAAAATGTCAACTTTTGTTAGCCTGTGAACTTTTGTTAGCCTGCCAAACGATTAATGAATAATGAAACATTTTTATCTATTCTTCACTATTCTTATGATAGGGTTATTAGTATTCTTATTAGAGGTGTGCCTCGGGTTTGGAATCCTCGGGTTTGGAACCGAGTAGTTTGGATTTTTTTTCATGCTCGAGTTCGGGTTTTAATCGTAATTTTTGGATGAAAATTTCGAAATTTTATTACATATAAATTTTAAGAAATTTTGAAACGTGATTGTGGCCCATTTTTCAGCACTGCTTTGAAAAAAAAATTTTGAAAATTTAAGCGTCAAAATATTAATTATTATTCAGACGAAAAATACACGCCCGTTACACTAACACCATAGGGCGGGCGGTCTTTTTACTCAAAAAAATGTGTGGTACATAATTTTTATCTTCTCGGAAATTCGCTATTTTTACTTATTTTTCAAAAAAATTCGAAAGCGTTTCTATGTTTTGTGGAAATAATAAAGCCAAAAGAAATAGCTCGCCGAGGGCTTTCCAAAAAATTTAAAATTGTTTCGTACCCCAAAAAGTACTCAGTTGCTGCCTGGTAGCCACAGTCATAAATAAGCGTTTGATATTGAATCATCGCCAAAAATACATACATACTTGACCGCTCGACTGGTTTGGACAAATTTTCCGGGTTCTGCACACCTCTTATTCATTCTTCTAATTCTGTAATACATTCTGTAATACCTAATTCTTCTATTGGGGTGGTGAAATTTGCGATTTGCGGTTTTGCGGCTTTTTTGAGCAAAAATTTGCGATTTGCGAAAAATTGGCCGATTTTTCGCAAATTTTGAAAAAATGGAAAGTCATTTTTTCAAATTCGCGATGTAAGAGATTCAAATTCGCGAAATTCGCGATGTAGATATCAATAAAAAAAAGAATTTTTTTATAAAATTTTTTTACAAAAAATTTTTTTGCGGTTTGCGGTTTTTGCGGCTTTTTTGGGCAAAAATTTGCGATTTGCGAAAATAAAAATTTATTTGCGATTTGCGGTTTTCGCAATGAAATTTATTTGCGGCCCACCCCTGATCTGTACCTGCGTGGACGCATTGAAAATCGATAATTGCGGCGACTTTCTCGCTGAAATTTCTTCTGTAATGATAATGAATGAATGTATAAAAAATAAATTATTTAAAAAATCGTAAAACCTAAAAGAAGAAATGAAACAGATTAAAAAGAAAGCTAAGAACATCTATGTGAAGCCGCAAAAATTCTGAGCAAGTTTTATTTATATTAAAAAAATGATTTTGAAGTGAACAAAATGTCGGATTTTTCGTATATTGAACGAAAAACAATAAAAAATCAAGAGAATTCCTTGTTCCTCAAGCGGAACATCAATTTTACCAAATGTTTCACAGACACCTAATTTCTGGTGCGGTTTAACACTACAACATCAACAATATTCGGTCTTCTTCCGGAGCATCAAAACCCGCACGTTTCGGGATTGAGGTTATGCATTTGAATACACATTGAATGTCATATGTACAGCTCGATACATCTACACAAGCACACATTAATTGCCGTAAATCACCTGAACACCCACATTGAACCTTAGTGACTTACTTTCGGTGTAAAATTGGCATTTTAATCTAAAATTGTACCTAATTTTGAGAGTTAATGGTGACGAAATATATATCGGCTATTTTTAGCCGATTAATTCACATAATTCTTTGCTTTTGTGTCCTTTTTGGCTTCCCGAAAATGTTTTTTTTGCTTCCCAGCTTCCCGAAAATGCTAAAATGATTTCCGTTTGTCGTTTTTTAAACGATTGACGCGAAAGGTATTACTTTTGTTTAAATGCTTTTTGAATGAACGAATTTATAATAAAAAATTGAAGGTTTTACTAAACACGAAGCACATACACATCACAGTAAATGTATGTAAAGTTTTGTGTTGTGACGATTGCGGCCGATTATTGCGGCAAAATCAAATAAAATAATTTTGTGAATATAATAAATTTTGTGAAATTCAAAAAACATTTATGTTACTATGTATTTTTTGAAAGGAAGCATTTAAAAAGCAGAAAGTACGAGGGGGCGAAAGTGTCCTAAAACTTTTCCAATGTATTTTAATTATTGTTTAATAACCAATAACAGTTCTTAAAATGTTAGCCAATAAAATAATGCTTTCAGTCTTCAAAAAGCCCGCGTAGGCATAAAATAATAAAATAGGTCCCGGAAAAATATCATTAAGCAAAATTGTAACAACTAAACATTCGATAATTTTTGGAAAACGTACCGCAAGTTTTATTTCCCCCCCCCCTCCTCTTTCTACCCACCACCCCACCCCCATTCATTCACTCATTTTGCATTGGCACATTTTTGACTAATAAGAAAATGGGAAATTAAGCTCAAGAAAAAATGCAATTGCATCCATAATTGACGAGGCATTTTAATGTGTGCAGGCTGGGCATTTTAATGCCAGCCGAGCTGGGCATTTTTTTAATGCCAGGAAAAATGGCTGAAAAAATAATACGAAAACAATGCAAAACGCACTTTTGGCTCAAT
>SAUE01000088.1:124834-143990 GCA_009724625.1 Deladenus siricidicola | reverse complement strand
AATGCTTTGTGGACCACCACAATACAATTTTGAGGCTATATGGATTCTGGTGGTAAACTTTATTTATTTTTATAAACTTTATTTATATTTTGTAGTCCAGGAATGATTTTTAGTGCATTTTGACTGCTCTGAACACACTTTTACAACCAACATCTTTTAGAGAAAATTTCAATTTTTGAAGAACTCGTTTACTCGTGGGGTGGTCAAATTCTCCGGGCTCTAGAAAGCGAAGCGACCTTACTTTCGACTGATATAAAAGTTTATATAATATTTCTAACGAAATCAATAAAAGTCTGGGGGTCACTGCCCGTACTAGCAAAAGATGGATCAAGAATTTAAAAAAAGGCTTACATTTTTTGTAAAACAACTTTCTAATCATGTTACCTAGAGCAGTGTTGGTCCCGGCTCCGGAACTGATTTTTGAAAAAAAGGAGTTAAAAAATATATATTAATTATAAGGTGACCCGACATTTGCGGACGAACGAAATAATTACCAATTTAAAAAATAATAATTCTTTTTTTATATAAAAACAAGCTGTCACACGTCAAACAAAAAATCGCGAGTTAGCCTGTTATTATCCTTCTTACCCCAAACCGAATTGTACACGTGTTGGGGGGTCCCTATCGCCACCCTCAGTGAAAATGTCAAAAACTGCAAAAATAACAAAAGCAGTAAAACATTATTAAATTCGAAATTCCCGTCTCAAAAAACCTTAAAAACAACCGAAATTTTTTTTGTGCCCTGATAAACCACAAGAACCGAAATAACATTTCATTTATTTAAAAAATTGGAAATTTTTAAAAATTATTTCGTCCGCAAATGTCGTCCGCAAGTGTCGTCCGCAAATGTACGACTGAAATTAAAAAATTAAAAAAAATTCTTTGAAATGTTCAAGATACATAAAAATATACACATGTCTTCAGATAATACATATGCAATTACCCGATTTTCCGGAGCCGACAAAAATTCCGGCTCCGGAGCTGAGTTTTGAAAATTCCCAGAGTCGAAGCTCCATTTCTTCCAGGGACCAACACTGGCTTAAAAAGGAATCTATTTAAATCGTAGCTCGCGATTTGGTAGACACTCTGAAAAAGACCATAAATCGCTCGAAAAAGTTGGATAAAATATATATATTTTCGAACATTTTTTAAAATGTTTTTGTTAATATCAAAAAATCAAGGGTATCATGCTTGAGCGGACGGGGGGACATTTTTTGGTATTTTTTTGGAAAATAAGCACTAAAATACGCATTTTCCAAAAACCCTCTCGGAAATACTTTTTTGTTTTAATTGGACTCAAAAAATTCAATTTATAGAAAAGGCCGAAAATAAGGTTATTATTTGAAAGAGTTTCTTACAGCTATTTCAAATAATGAACTATATATGTATATATAAACATTCTAGATATGGATAATGGTGGGGACAAGCTGCCTCTCCTCACGGAAGTGCCGGAGATGTTAAAGAAACTTACGCTAATTTTAGCGAAGACATTTTATGGATTTGAGCAATTTGTTTTGGCCGATTATATTCAAAGGAGAGTGATCGTGAAGGAGGATACGATTCGCGATGTGTTAAAACTTGACCAAAAATATTTGAGGCAATTATTAATTCAGTTGAAGGTATTTTCGAATTTAGTTTTTTAATTTTTTTTTATTATTCTGAAAACTTTCAGATTTATATATATTAAATTTTTACAAATTGAGAAAATTAAATTGAATTTTTACAAATTTAGGTTGATAAATTTATCAAGGAAAGGCTGGTAGCGGAGGAAACGGATGGTCGTTCCAAAAAAATCAACTATTACTTTATCAATTATAAAGCAATTTTAAACGTCACAAAGTACAAATTGGATCATATGCGCCAAAAACTGGAAATTCGCGACAAAGACGAAGTGCTGAGAACGGCGTATCGGTGTACGAACGCGTCTTGCAAGAAGCAATACGAGGACATGGATATAGGAAAAATTTACAATCATACTACGGATGAAATGAGGTTTTTTTGAATAGAATATTTTGCGAAAAATTTTTTTTGTTTTGGGGAAGAAGTAGTA
The DNA here is from genome assembly GCA_009724625.1 of Deladenus siricidicola. Taxonomy (NCBI): domain Eukaryota; kingdom Metazoa; phylum Nematoda; class Chromadorea; order Rhabditida; family Sphaerulariidae; genus Deladenus; species Deladenus siricidicola. The sequence continues at coordinate 141,940 of SAUE01000088.1, read as the reverse complement.
GTTTTGGTGGTAGTTTTTCGCGACTGAGACCGCATATTATCGGAATTATTATCGATTTGTTTCACGCGAATAAAAAATAAAAATTCCGACAATATAACATATCTCCAGGGGGCAGGTGAGGCTACATATGCCCCCCTCTCAAATGGAAAAAAGTAAAAAATTGTAGTTGTATTTTCAAGTAATAAAAAAATTTTGATTTTGCTCCACTCGAAAAGTTTTTTTGGTCTTGACCCCTCTTCGAAAATTTTTTCTGGCTATGCCTCGAGTCGCAATTTTCTGAGAGGATGTGATTTTTTCCGCTAGTCTCACTTAAACGCCACAATCGGACATTCTCCCGCAGGGGGCAACGCATCTTCTAGTAACATACCATAATCAGGCAAGGGGGATTGCACCGTCAAAATATAAGTAACATCATTTGCGGAAAGTCTAAATATTATATTCTAATATTATTTAACTTTCAAACATCGATTCAAAATAATTTTGAAATTGTAATATTCTAAAAATCTAGGTTCTTTTATGAAACCCAAAAAAATTTTAATCACGTTTTATGCTTTTTAGCATGATTTTTGGAATCATTTATTTTTTACTGATTTTTAGTTAAAAAACATTATTGAATTTTTATTAAATTCTAAATTATTTTCTAATTAAATCCTAATTTTACCTTGCCAAAAAAACTAAAAACAATATAATTTTTTGTGGTTTGAAATTATAAAAGAACCAAAACCTACATCAAGTATTTAAAAATATTTTAATTCCTCACATGAATGTGTGTAATTACGAGTTTTTGATGTGCAGGTATTTTCGAATTTTTGAAAAATTTCATCTCAAAATCTCATACAATAATTTCGAATACTTTAACCTAAATAAACAAAAATTCTAACCTTTTTTCTTTATATTTTTATACTTTTTAGTATATTACATCACCAAGAAATTGTAAAACTTTTCTGGAAATTTTTTTGATGGTGGATTACGAATTAATAGAGGTTTTTGGCTTTGTAACTACGAAAATTAAATTCATTATTACGAAATACGAGTTACAGTGGCTGGCCCAGGGGGGGGATGTAAGAAGGGTGACTAGTATTGGCGGTCGTTACAGTAAAAGTTTACTGTCGAGCACAGTTTTAACCATATCAAGCATTCCTTGTATTTGAATATGAGTTTTTTTTCATAATTAATTAATGAGTTTTTTGCAATTTCAAAAAATGTTTATTTCAAGATGTTGGCAGTGTGGCCATCTTGTTGAAATCGACGACAGCGCAGGCCCTTCCAAGGAGACGCGTAATTCCCTGGCAAAATTCAACGAAGAAATGGCGGGACTATTCTCCATGCTTCAAAATCTCAACGGTGTGCGCTTCTCACAGGAAATCATTGAACCTCCCATTCCGACCGCCGAGGCCGCAGTCGAGGCACCGACCGAGCAGCGCGTTTCGCGGGTCGGCGAGCGTGCTTTCAACACCACCGGAAAGACGAGAACCGAGTTGTACGGTAGTGGGATTACGGTCTCGATTGGCGATGACATGGGACCGTTGCCGAAAGCAAAAGAAGCAGTTCCCTGGCTTCAGGATAGGCAGGAGCGGACGGACTCCGCGCACAGCATGCTTCTCAATGGTTTGTTAATTCATATTGTCTATTTTTGTTCACATTTTTCACCGAAGAATTGTACTATAATTTCGCTACATTGAATTACGAGTTTTGCATTTTTTTCTCCCTTAAAAATCATGCATGCCAAATATTTTTTGTGATTGTTATCTCGGAATTCAACATGCAATGTTATTCAAAGAAGTTGTGAAACGTAGCAAAAAATTTTTGCGCACTTTTTTCGCGAAAATTAAGTCGTGACTATTGTTGTAGCGACTGGGAGGATTTCTTCTTCTTCAGCTGATTCTTTCAACGTTTTAGGCAAATTTAAAAAAAATTTAAAGGATTATTCAGAAATATTTGATGACAGTTATGACTTAAAAATATCTACAACGATTTTTTTTAAGTAAAATTTTTTTTATTTAGTCATGAAAAAGGTATGTCAAATGGAACATTTTTTGGTTTTATTTTGTGTGCTTTTTATTCGAATATTTCATATAAGAAACTATTTTATTTATTTTTATTTTAATATATAATTCGTTTTGAATTGATTAAAAAACATTTTGAAGACTTATAAGGCAATTTTATGGAATATTTTTATTTTCAGATGTTAAACTTGTGTCCGATCTACCAAATACGTTTGATCCCATGCTTGGCTCATCTGCCTCACTATCCACCACAAAATCGGCACCAAATCTCATTTCGCTCGAATCGCCACCACACTCCGCTGTAGAATCGCCGGTAACGAAGCGACCGAAGCGCGAAGACATTGCTACGCTGCTATTAGAGGAGGAAGGCCACTCGATGGACGCGCTGCAAGCCGATGAGGCCAAAACTTCACGTCCTCAGTCGACAGGTGCTTTTTGATATTTTTATTGAGATTATCCAGAAGGGTAGGATTTTCTAATATTTTGTTTCACCGCAATCAGTTGCGGATTGAAGATGATGCCCTAATTGAGTAGTATTTTTGGAAAATTGTGTGGGACCCCCTCGTTCGTAAACTGTCTGCAACGAGCCAAAAAAATTTATAACAAGTGATAAATAAAAAAATTAAATGGGAAAAGTGAAGAAATTTTTCTTCAAAATTAATGACAGAAATTTGCAACAAAAAATTTACAGGGTGGCTAACAATAGTGTGACTTCTTTAAATGGTCATATTTTTTGTTTAACCAAAAACTGATCAAATGATTGAGTATAGATTCAATACCACTGGAAAGGGACCATTCTGTTAACGACGCAGATGGTATTGAAAACGACGAGGACAATCGAAAAGAAGGCGACGATGACAACAGTTATGTTACGGTTCAAGGAAAACTTGTTCATATCGATAATGTCACTCACGAAGTTGTTTCCCAAATGACTCCGGATGAGAAGGAAGCATACGTTCAAATTATGCAACAAAATCATTATTATTATTAACAAATTGTTATATTTGAACTTATGGATCTATAAAGATTTATCACCTCGTCCCATATTAAGTTTTTGTACACTTTGAGGAAATTTAGAATAGTGACATGTTTTAAGTGGACATTATTTTCAATCAGACCATATCCCATTAGTTTTTTTGAACATCTTGGTTGATTGATCGCGCCGTGCTGTATATAAAGGATATAAAAATTTCATATTTCGATTTACGGATATTAATTAATTAAAGCTTGACCGTGGCCAATGTCGTGTTCGCTTTCATATTCCTGTTCATTTTCGTACGTCAGAACAGTTAAATTTTTTCTTTAATATACACATATCACTAGTATGGTAACATTGAGATCCAGTTTATTATCGTACGGCGAAATGAACAAATTAAAAGTAAATCATAAAACATAACGTGTTATTTGAATAATTACCGTGTCTCAGCTGGAGATGTGGTGCATCTCAACTCCAACGACAATTTAAAAGCTATTCAACAAAAAAACTTTTGAAAAATGCATAGCAAATAAAAATTTACGGAAGGAATAAAATAATTTTGTAATCTCAAAATTTTCGAGTTCTGACAAGTATATTTCCGATTTTCGCCGAATTTTCGGTAATTTTTTTTTAAATACGATAAATTAAAAATATGCAATTTAACCTGATTCATTTGACTTGATTCAAAGGCGAAAAAGAACAGAACAGCTTTGAAGAGATTTGAGAACATAAATAAATCAGAATAAAAGTCCGCGTAGATTTTTTCTACATACATGACCTCGAGCTTAAATTTTATTTTTTCTTGATAAAATTTACATTTTCGGTAAAATAAACACAGAACGGAGGAAAATGAGTTATTGCGCGTTGAAAAAGGAAACAGACAAAGAAGACGGCGCATTTTCTTGTTCGTTGACGTAAATTATTCTTTATATTGCTTTGGGGCCGGTTAAAGAACTCATTTTTTATTCGGTGAAAGACGTGTGATGTAGCAGACATCACGAGGAACATTAAAACTGCCGTTGATATAGAATAGTGTGAAAAGTGGTAACAAATAACGTAAAATTATTTTTTCTCTTAAGTGAAAAGGGAAAAAATTCCCCGTACGCCTACATAAACCGACTCACGCATACAAATAAAGGAAAATGCCATGTGTCGCTGTCATACACTTCGGCATTTTCTACATACATGTATGTGTCTGATGTGTTGCCACCCAGTAACACAGCTGGCGATAAAAATCTCATTTTTAAGGTTAATAAAGGTTACATGTCTTACTTTTTTTTAAATTTGCTTAGAAACGTTCACCTACAAGCTGTGGAATATTCATTTGTGTCTTGTTTTCTTTTTTGTGCATTTTTCTTTGCGGTCTTTATTTTTTTACATTTGCTTATGTATTTCATTTGTCCCTCGTTGTCTTCGTCTCTTTCATAAGATTCACGTGCGTTTGCAATTAAAAAAATAAAACATCGACTGAGAAAGCACGCATATACCAGCGATATGTATATATGCAAAGCTAGCGCACATACATACATATTTTCATTTTTTTCTGAATTTCTTTCTGCGTTTCCCTCAGTTTATCTTTTACTCGTTTTGTGAGACTTCTATTTTATGTTTGCATTTATATAGATACATATTTATTGTAAAGCCCATCTTTCATAACATGTATTTTTGTCACTATTGTTTTACGATTATTTGGGACGGTGAATTCAAAAACAACCTGAATTTGATAATGATGGTTAATCAATTCGAAATGTTTATACATATATGTGCCCTTTAAAAATAACTGTAATTTTTATGAATGAAAAATTTATATTAGTTTTACGGTTATTTTTTGTCATAAATTTTTTTATGATTTTTATTTTTGTCGGTTTCCTATCTTTTCAATTCCAAAATTGTCTATAATAATTTTTTGTCAACGCGAGTCAATATTACAAGAATGGAAGGATATGTACATATGCATGTATAACATATGCATGTAGAAACGTACATATATGTATTAAGAGAATTAAAAGTATTGACAAACATTCTGATAAGCAGCGTTTTGTATGTTTCTAAAAATGAAAATTAACTGACAAATGAACTTGAGAAAAGTCTTGAAACATTTCAAATTCAAAATATTAGCTCAACTTAAACTTTTCCAATTTTATATGTGTATTTAAGAGAAGCCTAAATTTCAACCAATTTTGAGTAATTTTAAATTTATTGATTTTAAATTTCTAACTAAAAAGGCAAAACATTGAATAGGAAAATACCAATTTAATTTTTGAGAATAGTTATAAATCTTTGAGGTATTTTTTATAAACTTTATCTATCTGCTTTTTTTCTTTTGTTTGCGGGACATTCTAGCCAACAATTTGAGCGTTATGCGAAAGCGCAAAAACTTATTAGGGAAATGCCAGACAAGACCAACTGGCTGTCTTTAGTAAACGTTCTCTTAAATCGATAAATGTATTAGTGCTTAATTGTGCATTTACAATCTTTTACTCGCGATGTTGATGTAGTCATAGCGGCGGCCTTTTTATATCTACATTAAAAGATAAGAAATAAGGCTTTTTAATATTCTCAACAATATTTGAGCTTCATGTTAATCCGCAACAAAAACATAATAAAAATGCTAAGGTTTTCCCCCAAAGCTTCAAATATAGTAATTATGAAATGTGCATAAATTGGTTACGTTTTTTGTGTATGTGTGTATGTGTGTATGTGTGTATTATATGCATTACCGCTTCACATTATGTATTTTTAACTATTGATTTCATAAATTTCTATTGTAAACAAAAGCAACTGTTTAACAAATTTCGTACACCGAGATAATAGTCAACTATCGATTAAATATGGATTTAGTCACAAAATAATTAAATATATGAAAAAAGAAGGTTTTTTAGCCTTTGGACTTTTTGAAGACTAAATATTTTCTTTTTGAATGCGATTACCGTAAATTATATTGTTCCGAAATGTATTTTTTTTTTTGTTTTTTTTATTGACATTGTCAAAGGATTTTATTAACATTGTTAATCATTGTACTGGCAATTAAAAATAAGGAGTTACTTTACTTTAGCCCTGTTCACCTTCGCTCTTTTTTACGTTTCTAAACCAATTTTGCCTCTAATTTCGAATATAATATCGGTTTTGTCAAAAAAAAATTTTTGAGGCAGTTTTGGTAGATGATATTAGTGATTTGCAAGGTGTTTAGTGATTTACAATTTGTAAATTGGCGCCACGTGAACAAAAAATTTTTAAATAAATTATATGATGTAATATTTTGAATCGATTTAAAACAAAATTTTTTATTGATTTTCATATTTTTAGAAGTCTGACTTCTCCAAAGCATGGTTTTTGTGACAAAATTTATTTGAATTAAAATATATTTAGAATTAAAATGTATTCGGAATTGCACAAAACCGGTCTAAAATGTAAAATAATTTGGGGTAGCTGTTTTAGGAGAATTGAAGTTTGTCGTTTTTACATTGCGATATCTGTGCTGTTATGCCCAACCAGTGTTGTAACATAAATCTTTTTTTGAATCCACAAGGATCTAAAAATGGATTCAAGTTGAATCCATTTTTGAAAAATGAATAAATTGGATATAAATTGCATCCAAATTACATGGATGCTGGATCTGCAAACCCATCTTGTATTCAAATTACAACACCAATACGAAATTTCATTTAACTTCATAATGGAGGACAGTAATTCAAATTTTTTGTTTGTGAACTCTATATAATTTTGTTATCAAACCAGTCATTTCCAGAAAATTCCTTCCATATGAAAATTTATCTCATCGCGATATTTGTTGCCCACAATTAGCGAATAGGAAGGTATTTTCAGAACTGTAGAGTCGTTGATATTTTATCTCATCAAGCTAATACTAAAGCCAAAACATTACCAACTTACTTACTTAACTTACTGTGGCAATTGCGTTGAAATTAAGTACGATTTGTTAATTGGCTGCTAAATAAGAAAAACAAACATTAAAATGCTTATTAATTTAATGAGTTGTTGAAGAATATGTATTATATGTATAACAACACTAACAAATTTAGGTTGAAATTGTGAAAGTTTATGAAGCTGGTGCATTTGGAAAGTTTTATTATATAGCATAATATCATTTTTAAGACTTAGATGCATATGTCTATTAAGTGTGTGGGGAATAAATTGCTGGATAAATGTGTAGAGAACAGAAATAATAGTACTGATTTTTCTACGAAAAAACATTAAAAGAATGTAACAAATAGAGAAGAGATAATCTCGCCTCATAAGCATCTATCTGTATGTGTGTGCATACATGTGCACATTTTTACTTCAGTAAGTTTACATTATTGATTTAACAAGCATACGCATTTTCCAAAGTACAACTTGTATACACACACACACAGCACGCATACACACATCTCAAGCGAATGAATTTCAATAAGAATTATGTTTTCCCGTGTGTACGCTTCACACCACAAACACATTCATTCCGAATGCCGAAATATATGTTCTCATAATAATTACTGCGAGCTATTTTTTATTATTGTTATTAAGCCTCAAATTGACAGTTTTCGGAAAAAATGAAGATTTAAAGGTTTTCAAATTTCAACAGAAAGCTAATTTCAATAAAAATACTAGCGTCGTGATGTAATGATTTTTAACCTTGCCCCACGATATACATAAACATATGTATTGATTCTCCATTCGTTTTAAAAGCACATTCCCATTTCGTGTTCATGTAATTCTCCACGTACTTGCTTTATCGCTGCTCGTTCACGACGAAATTTATGATTTTCCAAATTTTATCCCATTTTTTAACAACTACAATTCACCAATTTTTCTTGAGAACGAAAGAGTAAAGTAAATGTTTATGTAAATTCCACACATTTTTAGAAGAATGCGGAGAAATAAACTTTCTTCCAAATTTCACAAAAATGAGCCTGCTCAGACTCTACCTCAGTGTTCAACAAGTACGGACTATTCATCACTCTCACCATCTACGTTATTATTTTCTAATCGAAGAAATTGCACAGTTGATTTCGATGATCAAGCCTCGTCTTCAAATTCCACGGATCATAATCCTTTATTGAATTCGACGATGTTTCCAACAGCAGTTTCTCAAAACGACTCACCTTATAAGAAATGGTGTAAACAACAGCAATATTTGTCAGGATTTATTCATTCCAAAAACAATTGGCGGAGACCGCGGCCCAGAAACCAGTCCAGTTTATCTACCAAACGATTCCACCAATCTTGGTCATACCTTAAACAAATAAAATACCTTGGGCGATTAATTTTATTGCTGCAAATTGTAAATGTAATCCTGCCTCATGGTCAAACTGCTTCCATTGAGAGCACTACTAATTATAATCAATTCTCATCTACAACACAAAAACCTAGCAGCGATTCTCCATTACTATTAAATATGCGGAATAGTACCATGGCAGAAATATTTTCACCCGACAATAATACCAAAAAATCAAATGCAACTTTGTCGTCAAAATCCAGCTCTACCGATAGTGAAAATGATTATAATATTGACTGTTCTGATCAACGCTATAAGGTATGTATTAACACAATTAATCAGATTTGCAAATTTTACACAGAACATAATAATTTTATTTATAAGATAAGGTTTCAGAAAATTTTGTAAGCGAGAATATTTTGAAAGCGGCAATGAAAGGAAGTGGCAAAAATTTGAATCATTTTTGATTTAAAAAATAAAAAATAAGCAAATATTTCTGTTAGATGTAGTAAAATGTTAGTGAGAAATCTACGTATAAACCGAAATAGTCATTCCTTTTTCAAGAAGAAGTTAAAACAACTTTATATTTTAGGAAATTCGATGTCAAGTGAAATCAGGTAAAATAAAAAAATTTAAATTAATTGTTTATTGTTTATGAAAATCAAAAACAAAATTCAGTTTTGAACAAAAATTGTGGTCTATTACACGTTTCCATTTAAAGGCGGAAGAAAAAGTATTTTTATACATAAATGTGAAACATTTTTTAAGTGAATTGTCCTGTATCCACCGAATTGTTATTAAAAAATGATACGGAATCACCTGGCCAAGCCCACGACATTCGCTTTGAACCGTATGCAAAAGCTCTCTCACAAGGACAGAAATCCATTGGAGGACGCCACCGGCTGACCGTGGACATGTCCTGGCAAACGCCTCCAAATAGTTAGTTTTAAACATAATTTTTACCAAAAGCAAAATTTCATTATTAACTCATTTTCATTCATACTTTTATGGAGTTGAAAACAACCTTTTATGTACAAAATAATGATTTTTTCAAAAACAAACATTTCAAAAGCATCATAGTCATAAATAATTTTGATAACTTTTTAAAATTAAAAAAAATGATTAAAAATTTTTTTTGTAAAAATTTTTGTTTTCTATCATATGGATTTTCTATTTTTAAATTTTGAAATGAATATTCTGAGGTAGTTGCTTAAAGTTAATCGTTTATTCTCATTGTTTATTTTACGTATGTCCTGTTTGCATATCAGACGGGTAACTTATGAGTTTCACCTTTCAGACTCGACAAAGTTGCTGAAAGCATTCCTCGTTGAGATTCACGAAGAAAATGAACCCCAAAACCCAGCTTGTTTTCTATTCAACGTTTCTGAATCGAATTGGACACAGGAGACGATTTCATCTTCGGTAAACCATTTTCATTTATCCAAACACGTATAATAAAAATTTCAAACATTATTATTACATATTGTAAAGAAATGATGTCTTTGTGTAGTCTGATTCGAAGTTTTTTGTATTTTTATTAACTCACAAAAAATTATGAAGATGGTATAAACTTTTGAAATTTTTAGCCAAGGCTTCATTTTTTGACATCGGGCATTTTTCAATTCTCGAAAACGTACGCGGTAATGGTGAAGAGTTTACCAAATTTGTCATTGCGTCCATCCACCATTCATGAACGATTCACAACGCCGAATAATCCACACATCGAAAACCATAATCCCAATTATAATACAGTGAACGCCACCGAAAATGCAAATCCTTATAATATGAACATTTCGCATGGCAACAGTAAATTCGCAATGTTATCGCCAAACTGCACAAAGTTTTGTAAGTTTTGTACATATGTATATAGATATCTTCTCAAACGACCTCTTGAAAAATGCAGCCTGCCATTCTTGATTTTTTAAAGGTTACTGTAACAGTCATTGTATCCAAATCCAAAAAAATAAAAAATAAATTGTGTCATGGCTCTGTCGGCTGAATTTGAACTCGAATTTGTTATAACTTTTTTATTTTTTGACCACAAATTTTTTTGACCGCAAATTCTAAAATTTTAAAATTTGCCCAAAAAATAAAAAAATTGATTTACAATTTTGGTTCCATTTGAATGTTAATTGAAGTGCTGTGACTTGACGTACGAGTCATTTTCGACTTTTTTTGAATTATATTTCAAATGATCATTTCTTTCTGAATAGAGTTACCTTCAAAATAATTTAATTAAAACTTGATAATAATTTTGAAAAACAAATCTTGGAAAAATTACATTGAAGTCAAAAAAATTTCCTAAAGTATACTACGAAACTTGATTTGTTGAATCATATGAATCGTTTGACTTATGGATCATCGTAATTCAACCGTGTGTTATGAGCAGAGCTTTGGCTTGATTTCGGTCTATTCTATAATATTATCCCTGGCCACTCTCACTTTCTCACTTTGCACGTTGAGTTGAATCCAGTTGAATCTACATTTTTATGAATCCGTAGCTTCATATAGGATTGATAAATTCGTAGATTCATCTAGGATTAAAAAAATTTAAATTCTTTAGCACATGAATTTGCTTCGCAATGGACAGCCGGTTTTCGTCGAATCGTCCTACATTCCTTGGCACGCACAATGCAGGTAATGTAAATTGTAAAAATAATTGAGTTTGCTGTGAAATCAATTGAGTTAAAATTTATCAATTTTTCTAATACATATTGGTACATAAGTCATTTCTCCAAACTAACTATTTGGTATACCTTGCTTTATTTTGATGTTATATATACATATATTATACATATATACATAGTATCGTGTCACGATTATTGACAAGATGACTACGAACTTTTATGTGAAAAAAAGAAGAAAATCTCCCAAAAACGTCAAAAATACCGAAAACTCATAATGAATGCAAATTGTATTTTTCAGTTTGGAATTGTTATTTTCATTAATTTGAAAACTCTATTACGCTACCAAAGTTTTCAAAATTCAATAAAAATTTTAAATTATCCAAAAATAGCCGACATTTAATTTACTGAATTCAAATTTGACTAATATTTTGAATGTAAAGTTTTAAATTAATTTGAACTATGACTTGAATTTTAAAAACCCTTTTTAAAATCTCTTTTAACTGTTTTTGACTGCAAAGGCAAAAAAACAAGGAATGGTAAAACTTCTCAATTTTAGGTCGAATTTGTTGGCGCACCACCCCAATATTGCTTTGAGCAATACGAAATTCGTCTTTTGGATGAGACGGCCACCGAACTTTTGCATTCTGGTTTTGTGTCAGTGGGCGAAATGAAAACCGAATTCATCGACAATACCACAATATTTTTTGGCGAATATAATTTCACTAATTTAGAGGTATTTTTCGTATGTATATGAAAGATTTACTGTAATTTTACTGTAATAATGATACATATATGTATAATTTGTGTAACGATTTAAAATTTAGCTGGATCGAAGTTATATTCCGTCGTTAATTCCCGTGGAGCGGGCGCAAGATGGTCGCTGTTTGTGCCCGGTGAACAGCGTCGATCCATACGACAATAAAGTTATCTGCTCGTGCGTGGCAGCCGATTGGAAACCTATTCGCCTTAGTCGTAAATTTTTTTCAAATTTAGCTGTTTATCTATAAATCCAAATTTAAATTGTTTAATTTTGATGTTGTTCATGTAGTCAGAAAAAAAATGAAATTTTTCCTTAAAATGTTTCTAAAAATCAAGAATTAGGAACAATTAAGTAAGTTCTGCGAATTTTAAAAATGTTAAATTAATAAATCAAAAGTAGTAATCATTTACATATATGTAATATTTGCTAGGATTCGACATAGTAGAAAATGACTGCCCGAATTGTACAACAAACTCTACCATTATTCCTCCTCTATTCTCAGATCGAAGCGATCCCAACTATTGGTAGGTTCAGCATTTAACTAAAAATTCAAATAATAAAAATTGAAAATATAGGCCATACTTTCTGATATTGAACATCATCGCCGTACTGTTGCTGATTTGCATGGCCTATTTTGTAATGACCTCATATCGAAATAATGGCAAAGTATCGAGGGTGCGTTTTGTAAAGAATTCATCAACTGACGGTAATAATTATTTGCGCGTCACACAACAAAACGGACACATACACAATACGTCCTCGAATGGGCAGTATTTTGAACCCATGGATTCTGCTAGCCAAATGCCTCTTATTGTGCCCATAGCCTCAAAAATGGGTTATGCCGAAGAATCCGCACTACTGACAAGCGTTCTTCTCGTCTATTCTCACGACTCACCTGAACACGATGCCGCTGTTCTCGCGTTCGCTGAATTTCTGCGTGATGTGTTTGGGCTTCAAGTTGGAGTGAGTCTCAGTTTAAATAATCCTATCTGTTTTTCATTTCTCCTATTTCATTTCTCCAAGAGTAGCGGGTTTGGGGAATGAATTAATTCTATTAACTGCCGGTAATAGAGATGCGAAGAATTTTACGAATTTTAAATTCATAGTTCTTTCATGTGACATTTTTAAAGCGCGTTTTAACTTTTAATTTAAAAAATTTAGCTGGACAAATGGGATGAAGAGGCCATTGAACGAAATACTAATGATTACCTGTCGGCCTCGGTGATTAATGCCGATAAGGTGATTATCATAAATTCCATCGGCGCCTTACATCGCTTCCACTGCAAAATCACATCCCTAATGAGTGAATTGGCGCCCGAGACGAAAAAGTTTGTGGTGGAACGCAATTCTACTGAGAGATTCGACCACCTCTTCCTAGCTCAGATTGACATGGCTCTTCAGTGAGTTCATAACTTCTCATTCTTTTCAATTCCCTCAAAATCTACAAAAATATTCATTTTAGACAACCAATGTGTACAAAACAGAAACATATTGAAAAAATTATATATGCAAACGTACATATTTTACATATATGCATCTGTTTTGAACATTTTTTTTATTTTTTAAGATTTTTATTTATAAAGATTTTTGGTGTTTCTTTTTAAACGATAATTAATACATATTATATTTTCTAACAACAGTAATGCTAATTATAATTAATGTATTTAGGCATCATTGCATCATATCGATCCGATTTACGGGCACACCAACCGCCGACGTTCTGCCAATTTTGGAAGGCCGCTTACAATATGTTGTGCCCGATAACTTGGCACCGTTAATGACTGCTATTCTGAGTCATAATGTAAAAAACGACCCGCGCCTCAATCATCCACTTTCTGCTCGTTTGTCGGAGTCAGTACGCATGCTGGCAGCAAAATCGTGCGCCGATCCAGATTGGTTTGTGAAGACGCATCATCGACGACCGGTCAACACAATAATACCGATTGCCTTGGTCTCTTCAAGAAACGCTAGCCATAGCGAATATGTAAGGGAAACAGCACCGCCGCTGCCGGTTATTGTTGTGCCAGATATTGTGCTTGCGGAAGAACCAACGACTCTAGAAAATAAACCTGATATTCGAGTTGATGTAAGAGATGTTTCCTGTGGATGTCCTGCTGATATTCAAATAAATCCAACAATGCCTGATACGGCCATTTCTTATGACTCGGGAATAGTGGCGACAGCAAGTTCTGCTAACACTGCAATTGATATGCCTTCCTTGGCGTATTCCTCGATTTCCATTCCATCAGTTACTGTAATTCCAGCTTCACCGTTGCCTGCTTCTCCGACATTTTCGCCAGTTCCAGCGTCTGAGGAAAAATACCAACATGAAATATTGCATGATGAATCCAACCATAGCACTACAAGTTCATCATCAACATTATCGTCGATTAGCCAGGATGATGAAGAAGTTAATACTGTAGCAGATAGCGGTATTTTCACAGATACTGTCGACCAAAATACGACGTCGCTATCACATAATATTCGAGAGTTAATTAAAGGAGATGCAAATTTTTCACTTGACAGACAGAAAATTCCGCCGACTACATCGATTATGATAACTAATCGAAATGGATTAATGAAATCCAGCAATAATAATAATAATAATGTTAACGGTAACATTAACAACAACCCAGAGACACACATTCCGAACGGAATAGCTGGCGAACAAGTGAACGGAACATACAATAAATGTGTAAATGGATTGGGTAATACTCATCTCGACGAGAATCAAAATTTGGTGAATGATGACAAAAATACCAATGGAACTACTTCTGTTTCGTCTAATGGAAAACGACGGCGCAATAAAAAAGCTCAAGTCAAAAAAAATAAAAAATTGCCACTTAACATCGGCGAACGGTCAGATGAAAATATTATTGAGTCTCAGAGTTGCTTTAAGATTGATAACGGTGACTCAGGTCTGGTGACCGATTCGGACCTCAGAAATGCTGTTATGTAGTTCTCCGTGAAAACTCAGTGTTCCTCAATTAGTTTCAAATTGAAACATCAATAGGTGTCTGTACTTTTGTAATTAATGATATGGAATTTATATGTATTAATTTATATGCCACATTTTATAGGTAATGCCTGTTTACACAGAACCTTATTTGCCATCTTCGTGTCTAACCTTTGCGCTTATGTTCATAATGATAAAGAGTTAGAAAAGTATAATCCAACTACAAAAGTACACGAATCTGAAGACTCATTGACAAGTTTGTTTCGTTCGTAACCTTTAGATATATCAAATTATCCACTGGAAATCAAACGAAAAATATATTGATGGTTATGCGGGATGGAAATAGTCACAAATTTTGAATAATTTCTACCTTCTACTGGTGTTTAGCTATTGTTTGAGTATCTGGTGCCCTGCTCCTTTCTATACGGGATTTATTTGTAATCTTTTACATTTTTGCATTTAAATTTTTTTGTATGTAATGTTCATAGCTGTACCATTTCGCCGAAAAATTAGTAAGGCTCCTTTTATTTGTATAATATAAAGAATATATTTTTCTATTTATGAAGACTATTTATGAAGAAAATTGAGACGAGATAAAAAATGATTGCTATTTTGAGTTTCTAATTTGTGAACAGCAAATGTATAATTAGCGAAAACCCTTTTTGATTGCAGCTTTAACCGATAAAATTATAAAATTTTATCGGTTCTTTAATTAATATTTACTTGCCGATTTTAAAATTAAAGGTAAAGGTTCAAAATAAATTTGAAATAGCTTGAAGCGTAGAGCTAAATTAGCGCTTAGGTTAGGTAATTAAATTCATTTGTCTATCTTGAAATATTCATTAAAATATCATGCAATGCCAACAAGTTCAATATCATTTTATATTCGCATAATATTATATAAGTCAATTGAAATTAACTTGTGTTACTTATTGGAAAATTCGTGATATAAATATGTATTATAAGAAAATTAAATTGTTTTGTATACCAAATTATCGATGTATGTACACAAACTATTGTATTATTTAAGTCTCATAACGTGTTAGAGAGGATTTTGTTAGTGAAAAATCCAACTTTGTTATACGTATATTTAAAATGCATAAATGATTCTAGTCGTAGAATTTTCACATTTTACTCAAAACTTAATTTTAATATGCCAAAATTTTCAAACAATTATTTTACCACATTAAATTAAGGTTAAGATCCCGATGGATAAGGGCATAAGGATCCTCGACAATTTGGATCAAATCTTCGTGGTGGAGATAGACAAAATCCGACCTTGTCAGGGTAATTAATTGTTGGTAATCTTCATCAAAATTTACAAATAAAATCCAGAACTTCCTTCCAAAATTAAAAAGTGATCAATTTTACTTGTAATAAATTTTTCAAAAGAAAAAAATAAAATGTTTGAAGGACACTTTCATCCATTGGCGTACCAATTACTAAAATATTTAGAAATTCCAAAAAAGCGGGATTTAACAGTTAAATTTTAACTTTAACTTCAAAATTTGGAACACTGGCAAACTCTACTTTTTCAAATTAACAAACATGTAGGACTACATTTCGAATGAATCGTTAAAGACATGTAATCAAGGAACTCCATAACTATTGTCCGCACGATCATCGACAACACTTTGAAGTGTCGTTTTGTTAAAAATGTTTTTACACATGCGAGATTGAAGTTTCAAAAGCTCACAAATCCCCTTTTGTCGTCCCATTTTAACAGTGAATTTGTGCGAGGGCAGTTGTATTGAGCACAACTTGAATGGAAGGTTCTACGGTGATTATAATTTTGCTTATCGTGACTATCGTCGTGCTACTGTAAACTTTATTGTAAATTTTCATTTTTTCCACTTGTACATGACGCGTTCATTTTTAGGGTGATTATTGCCGCTATCCTGTATTATTTCCTCTACGTCGTGTAATGTTTTAGATTTTTGTTATTTAACTGTCACCGAATTTTCAAAAACTTTGGATTTAGAGATGCCCAGAAGAAGAGCAAGAACAATTCAAGTGAGGAAGGTGCAAGAAAGGAAGTGAACATTTTCAAAGTAAAATATATACGGAGAGATGATGCAAAAACGGCCAAGGAAAAAGTGGTCTCCAAAAAACAGCCTCTCATCCTTCCGGATGGAGTCGTCAATTCCAGAATATCCGCGGTACCATCCGCTGGTGCTGCATCATCGAATGTTAATCTGCCTCGGACTTCATCTGATCGCGACAAAAATCAAACCACCGATGACAACCAGAAGACACTAGAGGGACAGACGATGCTAAAGTCGTGTGACGAGCTTTCGCCACCGATTGGCCCTCCATTTAAGAACGTGTGCGAAGCGCCGGATCGAAACTCCTCAAAGCCCAGCTCGAATAATAAGAAAGATGCGACGTTTAAACCATCTTGTAAGTTATTTTAATTTGAAAAATTAGGGAAAATTTTGAAGCTTAATCTAAGATATAAAATTTTGAAATCTTCTTAAATCAAAGCTCTTGTCGTTGGGGATCACATGTAGTATTTGGGGAGATTGGTTGAATTTTTCGAGTTTTCATGCACGAATCATCTCCATCA
>SAUE01000088.1:110803-124457 GCA_009724625.1 Deladenus siricidicola | reverse complement strand
GTTTTTCCTAAATAACTTGCTCAGTTTTTCATAAAAATCGAATTTGATTACGTATAAAGAGAGATCTCGTTAAGGCGAATCGAATGGTATATTTATTTGTATACGAAACATACAAATTGACAAAGTTGTAAAGCCTCAAACTTTTGAATCCGGATTCAATCGGATTCAAGTCCCAGCACTGATCAAGACTGAAAACTCCCCCAAAACTTATGACTTGCCAAATTCCAAAAGATAAAATAAAGGGGTCGAAGGTAAAAGTAACATTATTTTGTGGAAAAATCATACAATATCTGGCCGCAACAAATTTTAAAGTCAACAGAAGAGAATTTGAATGTCGTAGAGAAATCAAATTTAAGAAGAAAATATCCATATATGGTAACAGCAACTAATGAATATATTTAGTACTGAAAACGAGTGAAAAGAAGTATGGTAGTGGGAAAAAGAATGATTACGAAACGACCGACACTGACGACGGGAAACAATGCAAGTTTTTTTTCAATAAATACTCGCGGAGCATATATTTAAAGAATTTTTTGAATTTAGTGGTCAAGTCAAAATCCAAAACACGGGATGGAAAGAAGACGACGAAGACAGTTACCGCCGTATCGAAAGGGGAAAATGTTGAGCCTGAAACAACAACACAAGAGCACAGTATGTGATTTTGACTACTCTTTCAATTTAGTCTTTAAAAACCACTTAGAATATATTTGAGGGGTTGAGTTTAGTTGACAAAGTCAGAAAGAAGTTATCAGCAGACGTAGAAAAACGTCGAATAAAACAAACGCCGGTGCGCGCGCCAGGCATACCCGAGCCGCTTATCGAAGAGGAGTCGCGAGAGCCGTCCAACGAGGTTGAACTCCAACAGAAGAAGCCAGCACTACCATCCAAAAAACGATCGTCGAAGAAAACTGGAGAACGGCGATCTACGGAAAACCGCAAATCTCATCGCCAGCCCCAGGAAACGACTCCACAACTACAGAAGAAAACCGTCGCAATGGAAGAGGGCGAGGAGGCAGGCAAGAAGGTAGGGGAGTCGGAGCCCACCGACGGCCGAGAGCAATAGCAGAAAAATGGTGTTCTTGTGTAAATATTCTTCGCAATAAACGCTTAATTGTTTGATTCTACGCGTGTCAAATCAGATCTTTAATAACAACTATTTTCAAACATACACACTAATATAACGAAAACAAATTATGTTCCACCCACCCTTCCACAAACAACTTCTTACAATAATCAAAAAATTCCCCAAATGTGAAAACGGAAGTGTAAATGAAAGGCTGGGTGAGAGGGAGGTCGAACGATGAGAACATAGCGACTAGACGAATCAAATCAGCGATGGCGGTGCCCCGCCGCGATTTCGCTTCAGCAGTATAAGGTCGCGGAATGGCGTCGCCGAGTCGGTGGGCAGCCTATTAATGCCCAACAACTTCTTCACCTTCGGATGTCTCAGCAACTGGCTCTGCAAGATTCCCGTCGCCGACACAGTTAGCCAATACAGAGGAATGCACTAGAAATACATGTATGTATCAACAAATTTCAATGTTAAACCAAAAGATAAAAAAGTGATGCAGCAGAATTTTTCCATGGGGGATAAGAACCAAAAAAATTTCCAAAAATTCTGTTTACGAAGATCGTGAATAACATGAATGGTAATTTTGGAACGCTTATTTAGCACTAATTTTTTTTAATTCTTAAAGTTTCAAAAACCATTAAAACATTTTTCCACGGATAGTTTTTTTATGTACAAAATATTAAAGGTGGTAGCTACCCCCTGAACCTGTTGTTAATTTGGGGAATCTTAAAAACGGTAAGAAAAATAGTAAATTTACACAAATTAAACTAACCACTGGCATTAAAGTCATCATCTTGACGCCAAATAAAGTGACAAACACAATGAAAGCGTCGTACATATTTCTCGAGGTGGATGATGATGGATATACAATACGTTGCGACTGAAATAACACAGATTAAATCCAACATCGTTGGAAACTATCAATGTGAATACTTACATGAATATTAAGAAAACCAAGAATACCGACACAAATTGGTATAATATAGTAGGGATCCGGCTCGCTCAAATGAGCCATCCACAAAAATCCATCAAATACCGGTTTGCAGTTGTCTGTAATTTTATACGTAAAATGTTAAACTAAATGTTTAATGTATAAAATATTAAAAATTGAGAAAAGGGTAATTTTTAAAGAGGAAAGTGCTCGAAAATGTCTTTATAACCTATGAAAAATCTACTTCATATTAATTCAATTGATGCAAAGTTCGAATTTTTTTTGTTCGAAATTCCTTCAACAAAAATATCCTCCTTCCTTTAAAAAATAAGTTGCCATCCTAAAGCACCCTACCAGTCAAACAATTGCGAATAGCGAACGAGGAATAAAACCAAATTGGCACAGTCATAATTTTAAGGTTGAGAATACGAGAACGCTGGACGCCATTCTTATTAGAATATTCGTTAACTTGTTTCGAAATCTAAAACGATGGAGTGCTCACTACGATATTCCACATACGATAAACATCAACGTACGATTTTGTGAATTTGCATCTTAATAGTGGGGTCCGTGGTATCCAACGTAATTTGAGTTTTCGTCTCATTTGGAATAAGTTTTAAACCGTAGGTCTCGCTCGCCTTCTGAAAAAATGATTCGTGAAAGTTTGAAAAGTAAAATATGTTTACAAAATATGAATTAGAAGATTTTCTAAAGAAAAAATTAGCATCTCATTCAAAACAAAATCAAAGCGATACAAAGAATCAACCACCTTCAAAACGTTTTGTGTCAAAAAATTGACGATGTGAAGACGCTTCGCGAGCAATTTTTCCGCGTAAAAATGAGCCGGTGACGACAATAATCTCAATGCCACGCCCATTGCAATGAATGAGGCGACCGGTGAAACGCCAGATATTTGCAACACTAAATTGAACAGTAAAAAACCAAAAAATTACATACTTTACTTTTATTAAATATTAATCTAAAGACGATTAATGTAAGTGTAAACGAACTTTCCAGCGCGGAATGTAGACCGTGCGTTATGTACGCATCCGAACCATAATTAATTAAAGGCTTTAAAATCCATGGTGCTTCAATTGCACCGAAATTGCGTTTTTCGACGCGGATGGGAACATTATTCCTCTGCCGATTTGAAGGTAACGGAGAGTGGCCAACAATAGCCACCGTTTCCGTTAATATTAGCCGAGAATATTGAGAACTTAATCTGGCATTACGAATAGAAAACATCTACAAACACTAAAACATTAAAAAGCCATCCTATGAATAATTATAGTTATTCAAAACAAAGTAACAAATAAATGACAACTTTGGAAACTATTTGTAAAATAGCTTGATTACAACTTTTAATTTCATTCTTCTGTAAAAAATAAATACGATTTTGGTTTATTGTCAAAAATCTTCGAATACATACAAAAACATCAATAAATAATAGACACTATGCTTACACGAGCTTGCGAAAAAAGAATTACAATAATTTTCTATAATTTTGATTCAATAAAATTTTTTAAATCATCTATATAAACAAATTGCCGGTGTAAAAAAATTATGATACCAAATTCGAAACTTAGAAAGGAGCAGGTCAAAAAGGCATTAAAGTACAATGTTACAAATAAATTAGCACATACAGTTCTTATAGTTCATAACAATTCGTAGTTACTTATCACTTAGTTCAAAAATTTTCATACGATACACACACAGTAGTGGCACTCAACGTCCAACCGTATTGCTATACAACTTGTGATCTTTTTTCAAATCTACATTCCACTTATCCAGTATAGATCTGCAACGCTGCTGAGATTTCGCGTTACTCGCATCTTTCTGTAAAAGCCTTGCGTTCGTTGCCTGAAATGTGTAATAAGAATAAGAATTCAGAATATAATCCACCAAAAAACAATAAACTAAATTTTAGAGTATACCTCAATATCCGATCCTTTAGCAAAGAGATCGTTGGCAAGTTTCGGAAGCGCTTCTCCGGGATGGGTCCTATTCCAAAAGCGACAGAATCGGAATTTCAACTAAAAAATCCAGCATTTGTCGTTAAATATTACATATTACCTTAATGAAAAAATACTGTGTCTATTCGCTCATTAATGTTTGCAACTTGATTCCTGAAAGCAATCCGCTCTCGCGGGTCAAATGGTTCAATCAAGCATCGATTAGATTCCTAAATTTATATAATACTGTTAAGCATCAAATCAATAAAATCGAGTAAGTAGTTAAAACTGTATATAATAAAGTTACTAAACATGTAATCGGAACAAACCATAATAATGCAAATAAAAAAATTCTTCAAATAAAATCCTCACCTGAATCAACTGTTCCGATTCGTTCATCATCACATCAAGTTCCTTGTCGTTTTCGGTTTTCTTTTTCTTCGACATCATCGAGTGAATACCGCACACAAAGTCTGGTGCATTTATTTCTTCCAATTCGTCCAATAATTTCCTTGCATTTTGAGTCTAAAGTTTTTTTAAGACATACGGATTTATAAATGAAAATACAATTCAATTTTCAGTTAACAACAATATTACGCCAACTATAGATTACTTCAAGAAGCCGAATACGCTGTTCCGCCCACTTCAAATCGTTGAAGGCATTAAAAAGCTCTTTTTGCAATCGTAAAATCTCCGAATCCACGCTCTGAATGGAGACACCGGTGGGACTCATCGGCATAATCGAACTGTTCAAAATATTTTGATGCACATCCTAAAATTTTTCACATCCTTTTTATTTTATTTTTTTTAATTTTGTAAGAAAAATCATTTTCAGTAAAAAATTACATTTACTAATGAATTCTTCGCCAATTCACGCCCATGCTCCTTTTCTCGATCGCGTTCCTCAATCGTTTGTTTTAGTTTAATTTTCAACTCATTCAATTTCCGCTCGTAATCACTAAATATTTTTATTGAAAATTTTATACTGTAAAAATTATTGAAAATAACTAAATTCTTTAAAATGTAATAAATATAAAAAACCACAAGTCATCAAACACCTACTAAATTTGAACATCATGATAATAAAAAATTCACCATTTTTAATTAGTAAAAAAGAAAAAATATATAATTAAAAAAGCATACCTGTTTTGCTTTAAAATGTCTGCTTGTAATTGCTCGCATCGAGTTCGAAGATGTTCTACTTTAACATCGTCCGATTTTCCGGAATTTGCAATCTGATTATCTGCCATTTCAAGACGTACCTAAATAACACATGTTTTGAATAGTTTCAGTGATTGAAAAAAAAGTTAACGCATGAATTCGGTCCATGAAAAAATATGTAGTTCTTTGCAATATAAACTTTTCATAATTGCTAAGAACCGAAAAAATAAAAAATATTTCAGTTCATAAACTTTTCCTCCCAATCACGTGTTACATGCAATTATTCACGTAAAGTTTCTAAAAATATTTCTCTTTCAACCATTGCAAAAAATTAACAACAAATCTTTTTACAAAAATGGCAAACCTTAAATGTGCTAATATCGCGTTCACGCGCTTTAACCAACGTTTGTAGTTTAAAGATTTCCTCGTCTTTCTTTGATAATTGCCATCGCAAGCCTTCGGCCTCCACAATATCATTTTTCCGGGCATGAGCACGTTCCAATACAGGTGAAAAAGTCTAAAAAGTTATGCGCTATTAACATTAAAAAACTTGCTTTATTTCGAAAACAAACATTTTTCGTAGCCGGTGAAATTTCCATTGAAGAATTTTCAAGACGTTCACTGATGTCAATTAAAAATGCCTTTAGGATTTGAATGTTGTCCCTAAATCAAGAATAAAATACTTTCAAATGACATACATATTATCAACTTCCATTATATCAAAACAAATAAAAGTTATTATATCGCCGCGAAATTTAATTTATTTGGAAATTTTTTTAGATATGTTTGCACGTAATACATAAAAAATTATTTTGCATCGAGAGGGGACCGGTACTGTTATTTACGTTTGTTGGTACCTTCCGCAATGGATGTAAATTTGATTTTGTACCCAAATTTACTTTCCAAGAAATAGATTTAAAAGCGTGCCAGTTTAAAAATTTACGAAATTAATTTGATTTTAAACGCAAAATCAACATTGCAAGTTTTCGAACTCAAATTCGCTTTTGTATCACAATTCTGTGTGTCATTTTCGTAAACTTGCATCCAACTACATCCGAGTGCAAAACAGTTCACACCCGACTCGCTCAAAACTTTTTCGGGTGAAAATTGCAGCTCATACCCTTCCTCTTGCCCACACATATCCCCCTCATTGAGAATATAGATCTGTGTCTAACTATGGATACTGCTAAAAAACAAAATCATACGTTAGAACTGCGGTGGCACGATTGCTATCCGTAGTTCCAAAAAATTTCTCCACTGAACTATGCAACATTTCTTTCATTTGAGACGAAGAGAATCCATCAACGTCTAAATTTTTTTAATTACAAACTACCTATGCAAAATCATAACTGTAAACAAAATAAAATAATTTTTACCGATTGTTGTAAGTTGTGAGGCGGCAAATGAGCAAGTACTGTGAATTAATTTTGTGCTTCGTTCCAACGCCGCGATTGCATTCATAATTTTCTCGTTCACCTAATATCCAATAGTCTTATGCAATTTTACAATTAGCTTAAATTCAAAAATGACATACGTCCAACGAAAGCATCAAATCGTTTTCGGCCGGAATTCTATTAAGCGCTCTAATCGTCAAACTTTCGCATTCCACAATTGAGCTGTTCAAGGCGGTTACAAACTTTGAAAATTCACTCGAATCACTGTCAGAAGGCTAAATTGTATAAAAGTTGAGAAAATAGTTAAGAAATATGTTAGGTATACACAAAAATTACAATATTGAATTGCAAACCTGTAAGAAGTAATGAAGACGTTCACAATTAAAATGATTCCAATTCAGACCCTCTTTCATTTGAATGATTGTATCACGAAGAGTTTCCTTAACGTTGGCACTTTCGGTTGACATGTTTGTCGCAAAAATTTTCTAAACATATTATAAAAAATAATTTAATTACCGTTTGTTTGAATATCATTAAACTTAATCAAACCTGAAGAAAATTGACAATTCTGTCCAAATTATCGACAGAGGTATTTTCGTCTAATCTATTTTGACGTAAAAGCTCAAAATACATATCCAAATTCTTTTCCTGGCCAGTTATTTCAAGTTGTTGAATAGCCAAACGTGTCAATCTCTCAACAGAGCAATTTTTCAATACACTAAAGTAATTACCAATATATTAAAATAAATAAAAATAATAACCGAAAAAAACTTACAATTCGAATTTCTTCAAAATTGCATTCAAAGCGCTCAGTGAATATCCGAATTTTTTCACATGTGCCCATTGCTCGGCCTTGTGCGAAAGTGTAATGTGCTCTCGACGTAGTCCGCTTGGGACGGGCGGATATTTCAAACAAAGCAATTTGGCCAAGCTTGATGCTTTCGAAATCATCCGTGGAAACAATATGCATAAAAGAACGCAATCATTGTCACCTATAAATGAATTTAGTTAGCACATCATAATCATTTTCATTCAAAAATAATACATTTTCCGCTTTTTAAAATATTTTCTTAATTTAGTAAATGAAAATTATATCAGCAAAAAACTATATTTCAAGACCAACCTCCAGCTTTAGTGAAATTGTCTGGCAGAAAACTTTTCAAATAAATTGCGTGCTGACGAGAAAAGTCCAACTCAACAGATCTTAGTTCACTTTCAACAATCTGAAAAAATTATTCAATAAAAATAGCAAAAATATTCAGTATATGTTTTACGTACCTCAGAAAAAGTTCGATTTGCAGTCACGACTTTTAGTGAAAATGAGTCTTCATTATTTCCATTCAAGCGCGCCTCCTCTTCTTGCGATTTTATTATTAAAATCTAAAACAAATTTTTATACCCAGAAAACATTGCTAGCGAAATAACCTCGTCCTTCAAGTGCTGAACTTGTTCGTTAAGTTCGGCATTCTTTTCTCGGAATCGAGAAATCACGTTTTCGTAGTCTTTTGCGCGTTTGTCAAAATCGTTTAATTGTTTTCTTAGCTAAAATTCAAAACAAATAATATGTATAACCAAAGTTAAAAACTAAATATAAGAAAACGTACATCTGAAATAACCGTAAAATGTCGCTCCATGTCCTGCTTCAAATCCATTTCAAGTTCTTTTTGCGATTCTATTATTTCTTCATCCATGGCCTTTATATCCTCAAGCTCAATAATCTCTTCTTCCAAAGTTCTAAAGTAATACATACACAAATTAAAAATGCAATTTTTCCAAAAAAGAACTATTGTTAATGAATAAACTACCTAATTCTTTCCTCCAAATCGAGATTAGTGTCTGTGAGAGTTGAGATCATCCTCTCCGAACCCATAGCCGCATCGACCTGAACGTAACAGTTAATTTTGCATTTTTTTAAATAAAAATAACAACAAAAACCTGCTCGCGGAACTCATTGATAGTGCTCTTGGCATTGTCGATTTCAGCGACATGACGTTCGCACATGTTCAAAAGCTCATCGCGTTCACGTTGCACCACATCCAACTCCTTCTTCATGTCATCCACCTCCCTTGCAGATTGCGTAAAAGCGTCGCGAACTCTAATTTTTTAATGCATTTAAAAAATAAATTTGAAAACGCCTTACTTCATAATCGCTTCACGCAAACGACTATTTTCTTGTTGCAGTTGCTTTAGTTGAAGCGTGTTTATCTAAAAAAATTCAAATAAATAGAACAAAACCATAATAACTTTTCATAAAGTTTTTTTAACATTGTTTTCAAGTAAATTACAATGTAAAAAATTGCAAAACCCGTCATGGAATTCACAACATCCTCATCAAAAAAAACCACAATGTAGAAATACATACAACATCACCGCCCACATCACCAGCCACGGTCGACGAAAGCTCACTCGACCTGCTTTCAAGTTCGGACTTGAGCAATGACAATTCGTCGTCGCGCTCCTGAATGGTTTGTTGCAGAGCTTCCACTTCGGATTTGAGGAGCTCGCTTTTTTCCTCCGCCATTTCGCGATCCAACGTCACAGACTCGAGCTGATGGAGAAGATGCATGACATCCGTGTTTTCATCCTTCTCTTTTTCCAATTCGTCCAATTTCTACAAATAAAAAATTGTAACATTCAGTTTGATTTTACCTACAAAATCAAATTTGAGTAGAAATACTTCAAATAAATGCAACAATTTTATAAAATATGACTTCGTAAATCAGAAAAAAATTCCAAGCTAAATAAACCGGTTCAAACGTAATGAAAAAACGCAATGTGCCGAAACTTTGTCTCCGCTTCTTTTGCATTAGGATTTATAGTGGAAGAATGAGGGAAGAAGACAAACACCCTTGAACTCCATAGTCATTAATAAAAGTTTGTTATTTTTCCATTTTTCACCCTTCAATTTTCACTCATCTCCCATTTTTGAAATATTTCAATTTTTGATTCACTGTGGCGCGACGTGGAGAGAGGGAAAACCTCATTGCTTTACTAATAATAAATATAAAAAACCTTAAGCAATTCTTCCTTTTCCTGCTTTAGTCCGCTATGTGCCATAGTCATCTCCGATTTGAACTCTTCCAAACGCCGAATGACAATTAAATTTCGATCAAATTCGGCAAGCTTTTCGTGCTCTGCTTTTCTCAGTTTTCTAAATTTGGTCACTTAGTGGAACATGCTAGAACGCAAAAATGAATAACGAAGACAACCACTGCGCAAAATCACCAAAACCCAAAAAATGACCAATAAAAAATAAAAAAAAAGTAAAAAACGGAATGAGGGCGAAATTTCATCCAGCAATAAAATTGTTAA
This sequence comes from Deladenus siricidicola, assembly GCA_009724625.1. Classification (NCBI taxonomy): domain Eukaryota; kingdom Metazoa; phylum Nematoda; class Chromadorea; order Rhabditida; family Sphaerulariidae; genus Deladenus; species Deladenus siricidicola. Next base: position 114,635 of record SAUE01000088.1, on the reverse strand, counting down.
ATGGTTAGTTTTGCGCGCGTTTTTTGCTTTAAAATTCAACATTTGCTGAACATATATAATCAGAAAAAGCTCATTAAAAGCGTTCCAAAAAACAACTTTAGTTTCGGCCTCTAGGTCTTAGAACTGAAATATGCGCGCATAAAAATTTTTGACCACCCCCCATCACAAAAATGCAAAATGACATAAATATCAATAATTCTAACGATTTTTTTTTATCATATCTAAATATCATAAATAAATATACTTTAACGAATCCAGTTTCTCGGTGAGTTCCTTTACTTCTCTTTTCAAGTAATCAACTTCATACATATCAGTGGCGTTGACTTCTGGCAATTTGAATACGGGCGTATCCACGGGTGAATTAACGGACTTCTATGAATTAAAGACGTAAAAACGTGTCAGAAAGAAAAATGTTATAATTAGTAGAAACGCAATATCAAAAATTTTCATTCCGAATTTTACCTCTTCAATTTTCAAAATTTTATCCTTGACAACCGAGGGTGTGGAACTAGCGTTGCTTTCCAAGCTACTTTTCGCCGTTTGTGATAACTGTTTGGGCTGCAAATTTTCGTTGGTTATCAAAGGTTTTCGAATTTTTTCTCCAAAATATTACCACTGTAACCTGTGCTTCAGCGACCTTTTCCATTTTTGGGATCTGTGAAGTGATAGATTGAGCTACTTTAGTACCGAATGACTTTTGCCTGTCCATAGTAGAAATTTTCTCCATTGAGGATGCAGGTGTCATTCTTGGCGTTCCCTAAACCAAAATGTTTAAAAATAAAGATAACTAATTCGGATATTTAAATATTATGATAGCTATTTTATGAAAGTTTTAATTCCTCGTCTCTCTTGTAGTCAAGAATTTAGCAGTGAAAAAGAGTTTCCGTTCCCAAAATTTTTTAAATTCCAGGCCCTCTTCCTCCGAATTTTTGGAACAATATTTGTTTCCAAAATTTATCAAATCAGTGCCCCCGTCCGCACAGAGAACACCCTTCTCCGAAAAATTCCAAAGCACGCCTATTCTTAAAAGTAATACTCCCACATACATTTAAAATTTACAATAATTATAGAAAAACACAAAAGGCTTTATTTCATCCAAGATAATAACTCAAAAATAACCGTTGGTGTTGTAAGTGTGCTGCCGTAAGATATTTTCGAATTCGAAGGTTTACGAATCGCCGTAGGCGCCCGGATATGCGACGTTGTCCTAGCACGAGGTGTCGTCATTCGTGGCCGAACCTATGCCATTATTATAAGAGTTGCACATTGACAAAAACATTTTAAATTATATAACAATTTGATACAAGGTGTGACAAAAAATTTTAATTTCGAATTCTAAAATTTGACAAACCTCAAAATTTCGAAAATTTAATTTTTACCAAAAATTTTCAAAAACAATTTAGAACATTTGATTTTTTTGAAAATGGAAGATATGAAGATTTTTCAGGCAAAAATTTAGCTTTTAATTTTTATAAACCTATTTCAAGATTTTTCTTGAAATAAATAAAATTTTCAAAAATCGAAATTTTAGGCAAAGTCGTAAATTTCGCTACCTCATATATGAGAAAGGATTGCATTTTAGAATTCAATAAAAAAATTAAAAAATTAAAAATACATTAAAATACAACTTAAAACAAGTACATAAATTAAAAGAAAATTTACAAAATAGGTTAATTGTAAAGAACAAAAAATATCCTGAAAAGATGGCCCTAGAAAACAATAGCAAAGACATAAAAAATGCCAAATTGCTTAAAAATGACACAAATATAGATAGAACGCGATATCCAATAAAAAAATTGACAAATTTAATTACTATACAAGCCGAAACCATATTCTCCAAACTCCACTATTGAGCTGAAATGTCTTTTATTTACAAAATAAACCTTATCGGGCGTAACAAAAATGCCGTAATTGTCCGGGCATGTAAAGTACGCCACACCTTTTACTGTTCCATTATTTTTTCCTTTCGGCTCATTTAATATTACGCCAACCCAAATTCCTCCAGAAAACTGAGTTTCGCCATAAAATGCAATCGTTCCCTGTCCTTTATCTGTAAATTAAAATATTTTGAGAATGCATATAAATAAATTAAAAAACTAATTGTGAATGTTGTGATAATCGATAATAATAACGTAAGCTTTTAGAAGCTAGAATAATTGAAATTGTTATGTGTTCTTAAATAAGACTAAATTGGTAGCAGCTCAAAATGCGTGTTTGACACGCCATGGTTATATAAAACGTCCAAAATTAGCCCAAAACTGAATTTATTCGACTATCTTTAATAAAAATTGAACACTTAAAGTAGATATCCATTCCGCTAATTTTCGAACTGATGCAATCATTCTGAGCGTATTTGAAAAAATGAAACTATTTTTGAGCTGATACTGATAATAATATCTCTTCTAAATGCATTTTATTGTTTTTACTGTAGAGAAAAAAATTTACCGGTATCAACAAGATCGCCGATCTTCAAGGTAGACATAGTTTTCAGCCCCTAAATCAATTTAGCAGTTTAGATTAGATTAAATGCGAATATAAGATTGGCAAAAGTCTAAATAGTTAAGGGTATGATTTTTCCAGGTAATGATTATTTTTTCTCAATTAAAAGTTTTTTCAATCCTATACGGATTAAAAAAAATTATTTTCATATAAATATTTTTTGAATTGCTGCAGTTATGACATTTCATTCGCATATTAGCGAGTTCTTCAAAAATCCGAAATTCAGAATTCCGAGGTCAAAAACAAAAAAAATGGGGTCACTGCACTTTACCCCCCCCCCCAGAATTTCAAAATTTTTTTGATGTTTTCCTACGTAGTTTGATGCGCTGATCACGAATTCGATATTCATTTCTAGCGGAAATTCCAAAGTACCCTAATCGGGTATCAAAATGTCGAAAACCACAGGGGACCAAGGTAACATGCGCCTGAGGCTTAGCCTAAGGTTCAGCCTAAAGCCTAAGCTCCTAAGAGAAACTCGTTTTACTGCTTTCTAATGTTTTGAAACGATTTTAAGCAAAAAATTTTTTTTGATTTTTCTCTCGAAAATTATACCTTGGTCCCCCCCGTGGTTTTCGACACCCGATTTTGGGCACTTTTCTGGAATTTCTGCCGGAATGGAATGTCGAATTCGTGATCAGCGCATCAAACTACGTAGGAAAACATCAAAAAAGTTTTGAAATTCTGGGGGGGGGATAAAGTGCAGTTTATCCGAATTTCAGGATGTGGAATTCCGCACCCTCCTGATAGTTCTTGACGTAAACTTCATCATGAATAAAATTTAACTAATAAAGAAAAAAATAAAGCTGAATGCCATGTTTTCAAATAAATATTCAAAATTTAATTTTTCAATCAAATTTATTCGAATTAGCGCTACTTTCAACAAGTTGTTTTGAGAATTTCCGAAAAAACATAGTAGAATACGCTATTTTTTTAAGAAACTCTGTATAAAACGTACTTCATTGAGGCTTCAAGTCCAACCTCGTCTCGTCAAAACCGGAAGGTGACAGATTGAGTAAAGATCCTGTACGAAAGCAGTCAAACAAGAAAGTAGACTTCCAAAATTTTTAATTGTTGTTGTGAGAGGGGAATGTGCATAATTACGATTTACGAAATTACGAGGCTATTTTTAGTCAACCTGAAAAATTTTGTGTAATGCATTTGCTTTTGTTTTTTGCCGATTTTACGGCTAAAAATATGACATGAAGGGTTTCCTGGGCTGTTGAACACGAAAATGAGTTCAGTGAAGTTTAGTCTAAGTTGCGGTATAAATAAAGTTTACCACCAGAATCCATATAGCCTCAAAATTGTATTGTGGTGGTCCACAAAGCATTAA
>SAUE01000088.1:77436-103366 GCA_009724625.1 Deladenus siricidicola | reverse complement strand
CCCCCCCCCCCCCCCAGAATTTCGAAACTTTTTTCGTTTTCTAGACCAGTTTTTCATGCTGATTACGAATATGGTATTGGTTTTGCCAGGAAACGCCAAAAAAGTTTTTTTCGGGCAAGACTACAGAATAGAGCCCATCGAAGTTCACACGGATGGTGTCATTCGAAAGGTCTCGTCGAGAGAATTCAGAAAATATATAAATTTGTACCCCCGAAATAAACCACTGAGATGTTATGGTACTTGGAACTTACCAAAACCAAAGGGGGGACCAAGGTAGTAAAATATTTAAAAGTTCATTTTTCTTTGAATCCACAAAAATCGATTGGAAAACTACGGAAATGCATTTTTGTGGCATTGGAATCATTATGAATATGAAGAAAAAATAACAGTTTAGATGTTTTCTTAAACCTGCACTACCTTGGTCCCCACTGTGGTTTGCAAACCTTTGAAGAGTGGAAAATCAACATGTTTTGCATTTCCGAAAAAATAGATTGGTATCTGGATTCTGTGCATCATTAGCATTCGAATGATACCTCATATGTATAAAACAATCCACATTCGCAAAATTATTTTCCTTCGAAAACTGTGGTTCCCCTTATGGTGCTTTGAACTACCTTGGTCCTCCCTTTGGTTTTGGTAAGTTCGAAGTACCATAACTTCTCAGTGGTTTATTTCGGGGGTACAAATTTATATATTTTCTGAATCCTCTCGACGAGACCTTCCAAATGACACCATCCGTGTCGCTAAATTCGGCGGGGCTTTATTCTGTAGTCTTGGCGTATTTCGACCCCCCAAAAGTCAGAAAACCACAAGGGGGCCAAGGTATAATTTTTGAAAAAAAATTGAAAAAATTTTTTTGCTCAAAATTGTTTCAAAAGAAATTAGAAATCAATAAAAACGAGTTATTAGCCTCGTATGCGGATCTTGAACCTTAGGATTAGCCTTAGGCTAAGCCTTAGGCGAGTAGGCAAGTCTCATGTCTATGCGGAGCCTGAGCCTTAGGCATGCACATTATTTAACCTAAAACTGGTCTAGAAAACGTAAAAAAGTTTCAAATTCTGGGGGGGGGGTAGGCTTTATCCTGAATTTTATAAAGAATTGTCATTTTTTGACAAACGCGCATTTTGTCATTTTTTGACAAACGCGTGTTTTGTCATTTTTGACAAACTCGCGGGCACCAAAATGAGTATTATAAACCTTCGATTTCAGGAATTGCAAAATATAAATGAAATTGCATAATAAATTTTAAAATTTCTTTGCGGATTCAAATAAACAATGTGTAAATGCTTGTATTCATGTATACGTACCAGGGGTATGTCGAAAATAAATTTGAGATTTCGAAAATTGAAAAGACCTTTGAATTCCGAAAATCGAAAATCGAAAGACCCTCGTGATTTCAGAAATGATTCAAATGAATTCAAGGAGTTCATTGGATTTGAATTGTGAATTATTTTTTGAAGTTTGTGAATCATTGAATCACTTTTTATTCACGAGTTATTTGAATAGTTATGATTCGTTTCTAAAAACGAATTTCCTATATCGTATCAAACTTTTTAACTGATTCAAAAAAGGGCATTAAATGCGACTAAAACTGCAAAAAATTAAGCCAAAATAATGATTCTTGCGAGCGCGGCGATAGCCGCGCGAGCGGAAAAATATTTTTTCAAAAAATCACATAATAATGAAGTTGAAGTTGGCTAAAATTTTCACCAAAAATTTGAAAATTTTCGGAAAATAGCCGATTTTCCGAAAATCGAAAGACCCTCGTGATTTCGAAAATCGAAAGGAAAAAACACCGAAATCGAAAATTTCCACACCCCTGATTCGTACATTTATACATATGTATTATTCACGTAGGTGTGAGTACAATGCGATGGTCACTTTTCAAACTCTTCAAAAATTGGAATTCCGTCAACGATTTGAATTTGTCGGTAACGGCTAAAAAAGATCTACCACCAGTGCTGGGTAATTATCGCCTCCTTAATTTTTCAAAAAATCGTCTCCTCCTCCGGAGGAGGGACGCGGACTCAACACTGACTTCCTTTCCGCTTTTTCACATCGGCATAAATGTAATGTCCAACTTGCTGATGTCATTACATGCTTATTTTGACGCTTCCGAATATGTGTATTTTTAAGTTTTGACGTTTTTGGCACCTTTTGCTAAAAATATATAATATAATTTAAATTTGCAAATTTATTGCAAAATTAAAGTAAATGTGTAATGTGTAACATTTGCGTTCTGGTTTCACTGTCAGAATGAGCTCAAACAAACTACTTTTCTTTAATGTTTAAGCCTGCCACTTACTCATCCGAAATTTTCTCAAATGGCAACTTTTTTTTGAATATTCACATCATCTTTGTTTACAAATACAAAAGGAATATGCAAACAAATGGAATAATTAATCACATCGACAAATTTGTTCTTCGTGATATTTTAATTAAAATGACTGAGATTTAATGCTAATGTGTTCTACTTAAAAAATGCTAAAATTTACAAACAATTTTTAATCGGATACAATTACTATCACGATTTTTTAGGTTATTGTTTAATATAGTCTGCAAAATTTAATTATAAAAGACAAATTCTACAAAATTTGAATAAGGCTTCCGAAAAAGATCTGCAAAATATGTAAGTATGATGTTATTTCTTTGCTTTGGATCAGCTTAATTCTGATCAACAATTTTAATATTTTTAAATAATCGTTGGCTGGTTTCCACTTAAAAAAAATTCAAGTTGTCAAATTTGTAATTTTTAAAATTGTTTTATTGTTACCTTATAAATTATTATAATAAAAATGAGCGTACTGGTGAAATATTTCAAAATTGTTTTCTAATCTTCTAGATGTTTATCTCATTACGTATTTTTTACATTCCTGGATAAATTAAGAAAAGTTTCAAATTCTTGCAAGATTTTGCAAGTGCAAAAATATTTTGGATAGCAAAAACAAACCGTCCGCATCTTATGAAATCGGATGACTAATCCAAATATTTTCTTCAATAACATAGATTTATAGAGAAAACATAACAGATAGTAACAATTATAAATAGACCAAGTGAAAAACCATGTAATCAAATTATCAAAATTGAAAAAGGAACAAAGTGTAAATTTATAAATATTGTATAAAATAGAAAAATAAATTAATAAAAATAGCACGCGAGAAAAGTACATGCATAAAAATATTGCAAACGAAAAGACAGAAGATGTAAAATGAATTGGGAAAGAAACGAGCATAGCAAGTAGGAAAGGTATCAAAAAGGAAGGCGATGAGCGTAAAGCAAAAAGCGCGGAAAGAGAAAAGAAAGAAAAAAGGTAAAAGAAAGCGAGAGACGGACGAATTTCTATTCTTAAAATTCGAAATTCCATGCATTCCACGGGTAATTCCTCGTTATTCTCCAAATGTAATAGTTTATAAAAATACCGCTTTGCCTAGTATTTTTTTAATTTAGTTTAATAAATTAGTAACTTTACTTTTCATCCTTTGGTCGTAATTTGGGCATTTAGTCCAACAAATAGCAACTTTGCGTCAGAAAATTCCCTTATAATTTCTTTGTTTTTTTGTTACCAAAGTTTTCTGGTGCGTAGATTACAAATTGCATTAGTGAAAGTTAAAATTCCAAATATGACAAATTGTTAATTGAAAAAAAAAACAACAACAAAATTTACGGTGGTTAACCCACGTTGCTTTCGGTGGTTGGTCGGGATTGTTTAACATAATTTTTGCAAAAATCTTTTAAGTGGCAAGAATGTGTTTTAAAAATCTCGATCGCGTTTTTTTCGTATTTGTGGAGGCGTCTAAATAGGTAAACCATTTGATGTATTTTGTAAAGTTTTGAACCGCTTTTTAAAGTAAACTTGCTGACCGAAACCTGCCAATTATTTGCTTGCCAAGTGCCAATTCATTTCATTTATGTGATTTATATTTTCACTTTCGGGGTTCTTTTTCAAAATTCAGAGAAAAACGATTTTTTTGGCAATTTAATTGTGGCGGCCCGAAAAATAGCTCATTAAAGTAAATAAACAACCAATTTAAAATTTTATTTTTTTGTTCTTAATTATCGCGAAAAAATGCGTGACTTTTTGCTTGTCGCGAGAGTAGGTGTATACATATTTATAATAACTGGGTACATTTGTCGTAATTTTAAAAGTGGGTTTTTTATTTTAAATAAGAAGTGATTTTTTAATTTTTTGAATAATAAAAATATTTAAATTTATTAAAGACATTGTTTTATGAATTAGACTAAATTAAACAATTTCAAAGAGTTTTAAAATGTAAAAATATTACGGTAATTTAACGTGGGATTTAAACATATTTATTTTTTATTTTTGTCTTTTCGTGCCCCGCTTCCACATGTTATTTTTTTAAGTTTAAGATTGTTGATATAATGTACATAGTTCTTTTAAAATCCCACAAATCAGAAGATAGCGATGGTGGGACCAAAATAAGCCTTTATAATTCTTCAAAGATTTATTTATTAAAAAATGAAATTTTGTTTTTTAGAGCATTTTTTCGATGCGAGATTATGTTTTTTCGAATGTCGCAAAACTTTCATTAGCTGAATTAAAAATAAATACAAAAAAATAACAAAAAACACCCACTAGCTGTACCAAGGAAAAAGTCGATGTCAGAGTTGTTGCGGAAGCTATATTATAACTTTGGCTGACGTTTAATTTTAATCTTAAAAACATTCTGAAAATTTTAGGTCTTTTGGTAATGTAGTTTTTCAGATATAGCTGCTCGAACTTGACCAACGATAAAATTCGATACAAAAATGAACGAGTTGACCAAGTTAAATCGTATTCTCGGCATTCGATGCGCCTTTCAAAGCTCTTCTAGAATTAAATTTGACAATAATTTGGATTTCTGTGATATAGCCCACGAAAAAAGTTCTTTTCGCTAAGAATTATTTTTTGAAACCTGAAAAAGATTACCACGAAACAAAAATTGAAACGTTCTTTTTAACAAGAACTTTACCATGAGCGGAAATGTGGAACATGTTTCAAGAACCTTTTCCATTAAATGGACATTGAAATTTTTATCGCGCTTTTTGGCTTTTTGAAGTTTAAATTTAATGTTATTTTGGATTAATTTTTTTACTGTATTAGGTTTTTCCAAAAAAATGACTCGTTTGGAGTTCAAGGGGCTACTGTAGCATGCTCTATAGAGTTCCTTTGACAATTTTAAAAAACGTGTTTCACCAATTTCGGTGAAACACGTTTTTAACTGTGGGATAGGCTACTGATGCACAATATAGGATTTTGAAATGGGGGGGGGGGCAACCAAGCATTTTTTACATTAAATTTTTGTGAATGCGGGAGAGGGGGTGCAAGAGCCAGAAATTACAATTTTTACCTCCGATTTACTTAAAAAATCCCAAATTTTTTCTCAATGCGGGTGACATGCCTTGCTCTACCGCCCCCACTACCCCTTCAATGATAAGGGTGTATACAATCTACGATTTTTTTTTGTATCCAGTCCTTTTGGAAGTTAGATTCAAAAACCATATGCATCCAAAGGAAATCCTCATTCTGTTGCATCCGTTCATCTCTCATTGAATCCGGATGCGGCGTGCATCCTCGGATGCATCTTGGTTGCATGTTACATACTGGGTGGGCGTTATTTGTTTATTCAAATATATAAATAAGTATAATTACAATTTTTTTTGGAATCAAAGCTTTAACATCAAAATAAGCCAGACAATTTGTGCATTGTTTTAAGTGTCTGTTAAAGGAGGTATAAAAAAGTACGTATTATCGTCACCGAAGGTTTGTCTCATAATCTAATAAATTTTCTTACCATTATCCATTCTTAAAAGGTTAATTGCATATTTCAAGTGAATTTTTGTTTTTTTTGTTGGCAAACAATAATTTTGAACAAGACGAAAAATTAAATTTCAATTTAAGGAATTTATATAATAGAGCGCAAATTGGAACATCAGAAAAGTTGAATTTCAATAGCATGTATAACAAAAAAATTAATATATTGTTTTCAGTTTTTCTTTTAACAAAAGTCAAAAAATTATTATTTAAGATTCCTGGGTTTCATAGGCAACAAGTCATATTATCCTACTTTACCTACTTATGAATCTTGAACTTGTACGTTTGATATGGTAGCACTTCAATTGTGGTAAAAGGTAAAATTGTAGTACTTCAATCGAATTTTTAAATAGAAATACAAACACTTAATTCACTTAATTTTCCTTCAGCTATTTTTGCTGGAAAGTCAACTTAGCTTAGATAGAGAAAGGTGTCTTAAATGAAGAACACGGTATTTAGCAAATTATTAGTTCTTTTGCTAAATTATCGTAATTTTTGTCTCAAGGCATATAAATTGTATGCAATCGTATAAAAATTGTAAAATGTAATTGTGTTCACTTATTAAATCAAATTTATTTTTTATTGCATAATTTCTTTCAAGAATGCAAAAATGCTAGGGGCAAAGGTGTGTCAAATTACACACTACATGTACATTTTACGATAAAACAATTCGATTTATAATCAGAAAGTATAGTACGGTAAGATTATTATAATTGATTTTTTCGCGTTTGTTGGTCACAAATAATGGATTGAAAAGAATTTCAAAATTAGACCTAATTTTACTTAATATGTTAAAGTTAAAATGAAAGTAAAGGTTTTGGTTATACACTTTGTTAATACAGAACTTTGTTAATACAGAAAAAAATTCTTGTTTTTGCAAAATTTGCAAGAAAATTTAACTTTTGAATTAAACATTTACTTTTGGAGCTATGAAAGGTAAATTTTTAACTTCCACGTGTAACCTTCTTTTTGGAAACATTTATTGTTAGTTCTATACATATGATTGTTAGCCAAATTAAAGAATAAAAATTGTTTTTGAAAAATTTAGTACAAACAAAAATTACGTAACATAAATGTACTTTTAGCTGAAGACCACCCGGAATAAGAATAGAAATTTTGCACAATTAAGTTATTCTTTATTTTTATCAAAAAGCTGTATCTAATTTTAATACATGTACTTTGATGTTCTATTATTTGTTCATTTATGTACAATTCACCCAGGGTGACTGACGTTAAAAACAAGTCAGACACTTGAGGGGGTTATTTTCGAGCTGTTATTTTTTTATTTTTTCGAGCCTGTTATTTATTTATTTTATTTATTCTTATTCGTGCTTTTCTTTTACGCATTTGCTCTTCAACTTCCAGCAAAAATAAATTGCAAATTATTTTGAGCGTGAAAACCAAAAAACGTTCAAAAATAGCTACGAAATTTCTAAAAAATTCGAATTTAACCACATAAAAATATTATTAAGTATGCAGGTGGAACCTTTTTCTAAAAATGTCTTCAGAAATGCCAATAGTACAGGGAGACATTTTTTCTTGGAAGAAATTGACTTGCACAAAGTATTTGTTTAAAAGGTCACCCGCCGCTCAAAAAAGTTTGTTATTTAGCGAAAAAATGTTCTAATTTTAAGTTTGAAAAATGTTTATCTGCTTAAAGTTCGCATAGGCGAGCAAGCAATCCCCATCATCTTTCATTAAAATTCGGATTATTTTTGGAAATCGAAAGAAACCGCGAAACTTGAAAAAAGATAGACATATTCTGTATTCAATACCAATTGAATGACGTGACTGATTAAGTGATCGTATTCGTGTCACGATCTGGTGGAAAACTACATATGCATTTACTTTTAGCGAAATTTTATTTTTCCGCTTTTGTTGCTATTTTGCAAAAAAATGTTTATACAATTTGGGCTAATACAATTTATTAAAGCGTAAATTTTTAAAAATAGTTTATTGTTATTTTTTTACATTTACACTTTCAAAAATTCAAAATCCTTACAGAGACGTCCCACTCAATTTTAAAAATTGTTGTCTACACATTTATTTTTTATTCTTACGCGTAAGCTGGCGAGGGTGCTTTTTTCCTTAGCAAGGTGGATAAGTGGATAAATAAAAAAGTAATACTTAAAAAGATAAATGTTAATTACTTGCCACATGTTCATTTGCTACACATTATAATCCTAAAAAATGATTAATAATACTTTTAGAATTAGGCCGAAGGTGAACTTCCAAATGGGATAAATAAAATCGAACAACGTTTTTATGTAGTGTAAAATGTTAATCCAATGTAAATATTTTTAAATGATTAAAAGTATCCCTTGAGCATTTTAACTTAAAATCAGTAATGAATTTTTGCGAAAAAAATTACTTATATAAATGCAAATTTTAATTTAACACTAACATTGATATCATTTCTTTCAATGATGCATGTAATTAACGTTGCGAAAAATTCATAAGATTATAATATATGCATATGATCACATTCCTTCGAAATTAAAATTTCAAGAGTTAATCCCAAAATTTGCAATTGATATTTTCATTTAAATGTGACAAAGATTACATCGGAACGTTGAAAAAATTATAACATTACTGGCAACAACAACGAACACTACATACATACAGTTATAAAATACTCTGTACAAATACACGGTGCTAAAAGTGAGAAAATTCTGGCTTATCGATTCAAAATGAAAAACTTAATCAGAAATTGACATATATTATTCCTTTCAATTTATCAGTTTAATTAAAAAAAATTGGCTGTCAAAATTTGGCTATCATTAATTTTTAATTAATTGTAAGATTAATTTAAATTTTGCAAAAAATGACGTAACGACGCTAAAAATACCCGCAGGTGATTTCCTTAGACCTTCTTTCTTAGTATTAGACTAACTTTTAATGGTAAATTTTCATTCTTCGAAAAATATGCGTATTTTCAACAATTCAAACTATTATTAAGAAAAAACATTTTTCTGCTCCCCAAGGCACATCCTACAAAAGAAGAGAAATGTATGTTCAGAAATTATCAATTTCCGTTGTTTATGAGAATTTTTCGGGAAAAATTTTATTTTAATTTTTTGGCCAAGTTTTTTTGTTTTAGATTTACAAAATTGAGAATAATCATCTTTCAATCGAAATGAAAATCAGTATACTTGAAAATACCGTACACTACAGCAAAAATTTTAGTATCTAGCACAGCTTGAATAGCAACTTAAATAACATAATAATGCGACTACGTTAAAATTTATACTTTATACACGGAAAGCCCCGTGAATAAAACCCTTGAAATTACTTGATTTCCTCAGACCTCAAATATCTTAAATTCTGATAATTATGTAAGTTTATTATTAGATCATATGTATTTTTAAATAACCGAATACATTTAAATTCCCACATTTAAAAGAAATGCTATCTTAAAAATATGCGTAACTTTTGGTTAAAAATGGAAATTTGTTATACCAAAATAGGATGGGATTTATTTTTATAACTACTTCAGTTTTGTAAGAACATTGCACTATATTTTTAACGTTGATTTTCTTCTGCAGACATGAACTTTCGATAAACAATTTCAGTTTTTTTATTCCTTTCGCTTTTATTTCCGCAAAATGAGCCGAAAATATAGTAGGAAACCTTTATATTATTTACACGATTATAAAGGTCATATACAAATAGGCATTTTGCATTTCATAATGTAAAATTTAATTATGAATGCCTAAATTACGTATTATATTTGAATGTTATGATGTACGGCAAAACTGAAAACATACGCTGTGGATTTCAAGTCCGCATGTGACGAAAAAATAACGGATTTGAGGAGAACCTGTAAAACTAAAACACATTTCTGACCATCACAGCACGTTCAAATCATTCCATACAACAAAGCTTTTTTTTATATCGTAACTCATTCCCATACGTCAAAATTCAGAAAAATTTTCCATTTTTTGCAGTATTGATAAATAATTGAAATATTTAAGCTAGCTTAGATTAAATCAAAGATACTCGTTAGTGAAATCTTTATAAAATTTCCATGCGTTTGGTGCAAAGTAGCAGGAAGTCATTTAAAAAAGTTGATGATGTTTTGAATAATTTTAAGCAAACTGGTGGGGGAATTTACAAATTAACATTGTTTACCTGTGGATTATCTATCCAATTAGTGCTTTTTTATAGGATATCTGTTAGAGTCCTGGAGACTTTCATTAGTCTAATTGGAGGGCGATATTCGTATGTATCTCAACGGTAAGCAAACTCGTATTTTATTTTCGAATTTCGTTCCGTAATGTATTATTATATAAAGGGAGTTTAGCTCAGAATATTAATTACTTATAAACTACTTTTTTAAACGGAATACTTTTTAAAATAATCTTATTGTTATTTATAATTAAAATGTAGAAATTTTTGCGTGTATTTTTTAACTTTTTGGCAAATTCCAATTGTTAGGTAAGCATAGTTATTCTAGAAAATACAACTGTAAATCCTAAAAAATCGGTTTTTAACGCACGTCCAAAAATAACTGCGTTTTTGTAAAATTGACAAATTTTTGTCAATTTTATTTCAAAAAATTGTGATGAGTATAAAATCAAGGGAGGGGGTTAATGTTGTCAAAACACAGAATTTCAACGGCTATATGTGGATTCTTTGGCGACCTTAAGTGAGTTAGGCCCTTACGGTATTTTGCCCTATACGGTATTTTGCCAGTTTTGAAGCAGCCATTGGGCCTACTCGAAATCTATGTACAATAGCACATTGTTTTTAGTTTATAACAAAGAGCATGTATTCATGTCAATCTTAATGAGGATTCACAAAGATACGATATTTTTCCAAGTGCGTTTATAATTTTCAAGATTGGATAAGCTTAAGTTGTGCAAACTAGATTATGGTAGCGGGAACTATTTGTCTACGCATAATAAGTTCTAAATTTTCATGAAGAACCATTGCAAATTCTAATCTTTATTCTTAAATTGACATTTTGTGTATGTATGAAATTGTATGTAAGAATGTACATATATGAATATTCCGTTAAAGAAAATTGAAAAAAACAATGTAAATTATTGTTGTCAAATTTGCTAAACCGTTATTATATTATTAAAAATATTAAAACTTGGTTTTTTTACCTATTTGCGAGAATTGTTGAAATTATCGGCTGCACGCAATAAATTACGTCACAAAATCAATTTTCAAAAGAAAACTTTTTTTGAATTTAAAATATTTATTAAAAAGTTACACAAATTAAAATTTTTGATGAGTGCTCGTTTTAGTTTTTCGTCGGCTTTGAAAAATTACATATTTTTGTTTAAGTTTAACATTGTAAATTTGTTCCATTGTCAATTCCGATTAGAGTTTTGTTATGTTATGCATACATTTAAGTGTACAAGATTGTTGTAATTAGAATCCGAGAAGATTCAGAATTTCAAATTAAATTTCTGTTATTGATGTTTACTATTCTCATTCCGAGGTTAATGTTCTCATCCAAGTAACAATATCAAAAAAGTACTGTAATGTTTTCAACGAAGTTTCAATAATGAATTAATAAAGCGCAACTTCTTTCTTAACCTTAACCTTCTTTTACTGGTTTTTTTTCTTTTATATTTCTTTTTCTGCTGACTCATTCCATTTTTTAATGTACATTTAAAATCAACTATGTTTTTCTTGAAAACAAGATATTTTATTTTAAAACTGAAAAACCCTAAAAAAAGTTTTCGCATATATACAGCGAAATTTGTTTTTGTGTTTGTTTATATTTCTATATAAAAACAAAGTAAATAAAACCCGATTGGATTCTAATTCGATTTTTAAATTGTAAAGCAATGTCCAAGACGTCATCGAAGACGTCATTTTAAAGCTTAAAGTGCAATTTACTTGGAAATTAAAATTAAGTGTTTCCTCAATTCCATTTTTGTCAAAAATATAGGCTACGCACTTATTTGTTCGTGTTTAAAAACACTACCATTAAAATAAAATTATTTTCATTGTTTTTCATTGCATCAATTCGCCACATCCACATTGACGTAAAACCAGAAAACTTAAGTCAACTTAATTTTGGTTTTATTTTAAGCGGAATCTACATATGTACAGTACCGGAAAAAGTCATTGGGCAGGTGCTAAATTTTTGTGTTCGATGATGCCATATTTTCTAAAACAAAAATATTAACTTTAAAAATAAATAAATAATTTAATTTTTTAATATTGCACGTACTACTTTAATTGCAGTTTTTAAAATTGTGGTTTTTGAACTACGTGAGATAGACAATAATTGATTGCATCCGAATCTATATGTATTTTATACAGTATTCCAATAACATACGCAGGAAGTGCCGAAAATTGTCTTAAACCCATACACATTTTAACCGTAATTTTATGTAATAAATCGTAAATTAGACAAAAATTAAACCGTTATATCAAATTAACTTCCGTATTCTCATAACTTTATTTCTCATAACTTTACTTCTAACATATGACACTGGTACAATGTTATCCGACTTTCTCTTTCAGCTTATTTAACTTTCACACTATTCTTTCGTGCTAATTTTTTAGCGACTGCAAAAATGTTTTTTTTTGCAAAACGCGCTATTTCTTTATATTTGATTATAGAAAAAAAGGAAAAGGGGTGTTTCTTTATTATTTAACGCCTTTTAGATAAATTTCTATCGTCTCTCGTTCTTGTATTTGTAATGAAGAATCAAAAAAATTATCATGTATGTCTTTGTCAAGGTTTACTTCTTTTTAATATAAATCCGGAAAGGAAAATTTTACTTGAAAAATCAAGTTTACCTGTGCTCACTTATGAAGTTGAATTTTAGTAATCTATTACTTGTGTATGTGTAACATTTAATTGTATTACTGTATAATTTATCACATTTTAAAATACTTAATTCAAAAGATCTTCACAATATTTTATTTTTGTTAAACAAAAATTTTACAGTTAATATTAAAAATTATGTTATATGTATATAGTATGTTTATGTAATTTGCATTTTCGGCACTTTTTTAGTTTCTTTGACCAATTTTTTGCAAGATAATATTTCTTGAATGCCTTCCAAACTCACAATATGAAGCAAAAAGATAAATAGGATCTCCTTCAAAAAATGTTCAAGAAGAGGAAAAGTACCAATTTTTCTTATTTTTTATTATTATTTCGATTCTGATACTTTCGTGTGTCATGAAAATTATCAAAATTACCGAAGACCTTCACAATTAAACATAAATAAACGTGTTTTCAGGAATTGAAGACATATAAAAGGCATTTTTGTATTCAACATTTATTTATCATATTCTCCGTCGTCAGCTTCTTTTATAAATGACATCGCGACCGGAAAAAATATTTGACTGCTGCGAAATTGCTTCTAATTCATCAGAATTCATCTACTGTCAAAAAAGAATAACAACCTCAACTAATTTATTAAGGAGACGTGCAGGTCATTTAACCCATTTGATTTCACGATTTACAATTATGGTTTCCTCTATTATTTTACCCCATCAACAACGAATAAGCCCATCAACAACAAGATTCAACTCCCAAATTACATTCAGATCAGGTTCTACCGAGTTATTCCATCTTTTAATATTACTACTCATAATCGGTTTATCAACACAAACACCAGTACCGTCAGATAGCAGCGAGGAATCTGTGGCGAGTGTAAATCCAATCGAGCAATCGGAAATCGGAAATTTTCCAATGAAAATTTCAAATGAAAATGCTGATAAATCAACCTCTTCAGAATCACCATCGGCGAATTCGTCATCAACGTTAAGATTCAGCCCAGATGAATGTCCAGTATATAAAAACCAGGCACTTCACGCCGTGATGGATCGTGTATGCGAAATTTGCCATGACATGTTCTCACATCAATATGCAAATATGAGAGTGGATTGCAGGTAGCAACTATTCAATTTTTAATTACCGCTTAATAACTTCGTGAAAATTTTTTAAAGTTGATAAAAAAATCCACATTTTTAGTATTTCAAACTTGATCTCAATTAATGTTATGTTATTTAGGCAGAACTGCTTTCGAACGGAAAGCTTCAAAAAATGTCTATATTTGTTCAAACCAGCCAAAGAATCTAAAAAGCGGCGATCATCTAGGCACATTCGGCCACACCTATTTAAAAGCATACTGTAAACTGCGACAACAGAAACAACTAACTTATTGTGTTAAAAAACAAATGCCTTTTTCTCAACTCTTATGCAATCGCGCGCTAAACCGGTATTAATTAAATTATTATTACTTGTAACTGTGACATTGTTTTCCAATATTTTACACATCTGGTGTGTTACATGATCACTTTTCAAATGACTATGTAAATTATTATGTAGCACCGCTAGATGTTCCTATATTGTTCCCAAACATTCAAACGCATTATGACTGGTGCCTCTCTTCAATTAACGCAATCTTAAGTTACAGTAGACGAGTTAATTAATGTATTTTCATAATTAAATTATTTCGAGTATGATACATATATGGTATACAGTTTTATAAAATTTTATAACTTGCGAAAGTCAAAATATTAATAAACTTAGGTATTTGAAATTTTCAGTTAACAATGAAAATTCCAAGTCATATTTTAAATCTTGAAAATGTCAAAAATGTTGGAAATATTTATTAAACACCCATGTCAATTTCATACTAACACTAGTCATACGACCTGCGGTTTCAATTTTGGAGGCGAACATTACCTCATTTTTATATAAAATTTCAAAAAAATCAAATTTTCATTTCACGCTTTCACCAAGAACAAACAACTTTAGAATTTTTTCACGTAATCGGAAACTGTTTCTGGGTTTTTTTTAACGAAAATAGCACTCACATTGTTTGCAATTTAAAGCAAAATAAGCGGTGGGCCACTAAAAATAAATTGACCCTCGGGGGAATAGCGCCTATGAATGTCCTCATTCACCCATTGTTTTTAAAGAAGAAAAGAATAGTGTTTGTTTCCAACAAACTGTTGTCACTTATTTTTGCGGTTCACCAATTAACACGTTTTTTCTTAAACAAGCTATTTTCAAATTTCATTAAGTTGTACTTTGTAGAAAGGGGTTATCAATATTTATTCATTTAAATACGTCTATTATATAATAAAGGTTGTTGCAATTTTTGCAATTTATGAGTATAGTTTAAATAATTTAAGTCTGTCCAAGAGCTATTTTCAACATTTTGAATACAATTACTTTAATTTTATGTTTACATAACTCTAAAATTAAATCACTTTATAAATTCTAATAAGAACAAAATTAATTAACACATAATTAGATTTTAATCTTGAAAAATTATTTGAACGTAAAAATAATTATTTTTAAAATATAATAAGCAAAATGCTAACTTTTAATTTTCGTCACAGCGTTACGTAATTTAAAGAAAATATTAAAAACTTTTGTGACATGAAAAATTTCGTTTAACCTTTGAAAATTTCAATAAAAAGAACACAAATTGAGTATTTTGTTTCCATTGTTACATTTGAAATTGCAAAACTTGACATTTCTAGTATGAGAAGCGATTTAGAAACCGAAAATAACATTAAAAGATATTTTTGTTAAATGAAATAAAGCGTGAAGGGATTTTTAATGGAAAAGTTTGAAGTCATACTTTTGGTATAGCTTATCGAAAAGATGACTACTGTAATTAAGCACTGTATTCGATATAAAATGTATTCTAAATCAATTGAATTTTTTCAAATCCAGAATTTGATACTTCCATATCATTGTAACCTTTTCCTATGCTAACTAAATTTTAAAATTTGTGTAACTGTTTTAGTTTTAAGCATTATTACTAAGCTACTAAAACTTTATTTTCCACTTTTACGATGCTCAATAAATGTGATATAATTGTTATTCTGGACGAAAATTGTAAACGCATATCTTTCGAATTCAAAATTAATGGTAAATTTTTCTAAATTACATATTTTTTCTTCATATATTAATTGTAAAACGTACCAGACAAATACAGTACTCAGTAATATTTCGATATTTTTGAATTATAGAAAAAATTGGTACATTATTCTTGGCGACGTTTCTATAATTCCATAATTCTTTGTGTTAAATCGCCATTATTGACATAATTCTGTTCATTTATTTTCACCGATCTCAATATATTTTATATAAAGTTTATAGTTCAACTTTTATAGGCATTTGAAAGAGTCTGCAAGAAATCAATGGCATATACCAATATTAATAAATTTTCAAAAGTTAATATGAAATTCAGTAACTTTCAAATTTATGCCTTTGATTGTATACTTTGTTTTTTTGTGAAAATTGTATTTTTTGTTAATATTAATCTGAATTTTATTAAAAAAATAAACATTAAATTTACATTTGTCGAAAACAATAAAAATCAATATGTATAAATTATTGCGAAAAAAGGTCAATATATCAAAAGAAAACATTCCCGCGATAAACAACCACAATTTTTAATTGTTTTTTTAAATCAGCTCAAACGGATGACCCATAAACGAAAACTTCTGGCGAAAAATAAACATTCAACAAAAATTTCCTTGGGCTACTTTTCACGCTATAAATTCCTCAAAATTAATCGAAAAATACCTTTCAGCACGTCAGCTAGTACGATTGCAAGTTATACTTCGGAAGCGAAATCAAACAAATGTTTTTTCAATTCCACATCTAACGATCTTAAATTTAAAAAATGAGCTATTTGGTTAGTTGATGGTATGATTGTTGTTTTGGTTTTTCCTTTTTTTTCGCGCAATCTAATTTTTTTTTAAAGAATATGGTCTGAATTCAAAAAGTACTTCTTATTATTCCGTACCAAAAAGGGCTATTGTTGTACTATTTGCGGAAAAACCAAAAACGACATTCATAACTTGCCAATCTAATATTTTTATTCAATATCGTTAAAAACTCAGTGAGTTTGTAACTTCAAATAGGGTTGACCCCAGCAAATCCCGGGGGAAGAGTTAGTAATCCCATTGTCAGATTTTAATTGCTATTTAAATTTTACAGAATATCTTATCGAAAAAGATCGTAGTCAGCGACCTCAAATGTGAAATAAGTTTTGCATAATTAGAAAGTTTTGGCGTAACTTTAAAATTTCTTAAATTTTGTACTGTAAGTGGAACAAACATATACCACTACTAATTGGGAGCTGACGAATTTTGTCCCGTTTTTGTCATTTTTTATCCCTTGGATATACGCGGATATACGACGAGATATACCACAAATTGTAAATTGGCGCAAAATGTGCTAAATTCGGCGTAAATATGCGCAAATTGTCGGAAAAGTTGATGCAAATTGGTGCAAATTGTCAGTTTGTGAATATCAATTTGCGTAAATTTGCACTTTTTCTTCAAAAAATATTTGTAATTTTTGCAAAATTTACGTAAATGTTTGTAAAATTAGCGTCAAATTTTACAAATGTACATGCAATTATACAATTTTGGTGCAATTTTGCGTGCAATTTGCGCTACAATTATGCAAATTTTACAACATTTGACGTAAAATTTTACAATTTGCAATTGTTTCATTACGTGCAACTGACAATTTGCAAAATTTTTTGCATAAATTTTAGCATTTTTGTACAACTTGAAACTTTAGTTGTACTTTGTTAAAAAGTAAAATTATCATTTGCACTTTTTGGCGCTTACACAATTATCATTTGCATGTGAAGTTCTAATGTCAAAATTATCATTAGATGCATGCGCATAAGTGCGCAAGATGTGCAGCACTTTTTCCGCTAGTAAAAATAACTAACTTGGCAACATTATCCGCTAATGAATACGGACACAGACATCTGTATTTCGGTTCATCAATATTTTCCGCGGCGGACAACATTTGGACAATACCAGTTTCGAGCAGAATCGTAACCTACAAAAAATGAAATTTTATACGTCCAATTAAATTTAGCAGCAATTGTTTAATGCGTCAAAAAATAAATTTATTATCCTTGATATTGAAGATAAAACCTGAGCATTGAAGTCGACGTTTAATAATCGCAGTGAGTCACTACATGTAACATCAAAATTGCTCAAATACTGCGACCAAAACCAAGAAAAAATAAAAAGTGCACGTTGTCGATCAAAGGCCCTAGGGCCAGTGTCATGAAATTTCTCACGAGTCGCTACCGTGGCTCCGCGCTTTCCACGTTTCAAAATGTCTCTCCCCTAAACCTTTGAATTTTTAATTTTCTAAAACATTAATATATCATAAGCAAGTTATAAAATTTTCAATGTTAAAAAATTCAGCTTCATATTTTAAACAATTTTTCATATCCTTATAGAAGAAAAAATAAAAATTCGTGGCAAATTCGTGCATAAAAATGCGTTTTTCTTCTTTTTTGTTACCTTTGGTGTTGACCAAGCAGCGCGGGTCAAAAAAAATTTCGAGTGCAATTTTTTTCAATTTTTTTTCAGATAAAAATTTTTTTCATATAAAAAAAATTCTTCTAAAACGCCAAACATTCTCCCTTACTCCGCTGACGCTCGCCGAATTTTTTTATAATTTTTAAATAAATAAAAAAATAATTAAAAATTTGAAAATTAATTGTAAAAATAAACCTTAAAAAAGAAAATTTGATCGCTATAAGCCGGATTATAACTCGCACAATAAACCGCAATAATAGCACACTTTGTGAGTACGGGAAATTGGGAGGTAGAAATTTCGCTCTTATTCGTTGAAATTTTATTCAATGAAAAGGCTTTATCGTGCATCGTGTACTCCTTGCAAATGGCTCCAATTTGCGTAAAATTATTCATCGAAATCTTCCCCACCAGTGAAATTCCACGTTCCGCACATTCATCGGCAATTTTCTTCACCTTAACAATTCTTGCATAAACATTAAATGCGCAAACAAATTTATGAGGAGGCGTCCACAAAAAATAAACCCCCCCCCCGTTATTGCTTCGTTATGTCCTATGAGCCGGTAATCTATCAGAATTCTGTTGCAGAAAAGTATTTTTGGTCTTTTTTATAAAAAAAAATTTTGGTCTAATTATAATTTAATTTTAGTACTCCGTACCAAATATTAAAAGCAATTGAAAAAATGTGTCTATGCATGAAAAAATCAAATGTTGGCAAAAAAAATTTCGCTGCACAAGAGGGGAATTACGAAAAAAAATAAAATAAATTTTTGCAAAAAAATTAAAAGGAATGTTTTTTTTTCAAAATTGTTTATGTACTAAATATCTTTTGAAGAAATCACATTGCGAAAATAAATTTTCTACTAGAGCATAAGAATATTCCAAAATTATAAGTTAAAAAAGTAAAAAAAAAGAAAAAAAAGAACACCTAAAAAATAAAATAAAAAAATAATAAAAAATTAATGTCCAAAAAGCTTTTACGCTCGCACCCCCTCACATTTTTTAACTTCTTCAAATGCTCGAAAAAGCGTGTCTGACACGTATGATACGTATATATTTAGCTTACAACGTGCAATAATAAGCGCGGCTTTTTATAGTGAATATCCATTACGAGAAGCACATACGAAACAAATGTTTCCGTGACGCCCAATTTTAAAGAAATCATCGAGGCCATCTTATTCGCATTTTCATCTGAAAAATAATCCCATCATAGAATTTAATGTAAAACTACACAAACCTCAAACGATAATCCGAATAAAAAGTTGCAAAATATTTTCAAACATACCGTTGCTGTTCTCGAAATCCGAAAATTGGATTGGGCTCGAAATAATAGTCCTTAAATAATTACTTTGAATGCAAGACCACGACAAATTGGAATATGTCAAAAGTTTCGTATTTGTCTAAAAAATACGTTTAAAAAAGAAAAACCAGTCTTTGCTTATTTATCTTCAAAAATCTTAGAATACGCTAAAAACCTTTTCAACAGTATGTTTTGATCTCAAGACAATTCTCTCAAAAATGTTCATTTTTGTTAGTTTCTTTATTTTTTTAAATATATAACAACCCACATTTTTAACTATACATAAAGCGATATTCTTTGAACTCTTTTCCTACATCCAATTAATAAAAAATAGAAAAAATAAACTGACACTTCTCTGATTTTTTTTGAACAATAATTTCAAGGATTCCTTGCAAGACCGTGTGCCCTCACAAATATGATCGATTCCCAAAAGAATAAACACCAATTTTGATTTAATGCGCCCATCTTCCTTTTCTAATTCCGATATAATATCATCGGCAGAATATTCCAAGCAATTAAATAAACGTAATTTCTAAAACAAATTTTCGTTCCTGCGACAAATCCAAGCGGCATAAAATGACTTACAATTTTCGTATAGGATAGCGCATCAATCAACTTTGCTGAGAACTTATTCGATAATTCACCACAAATGTGAATATGATTTATCAAGTCATTGGAGCCCGAAATTACATCAACAATCGTACTGCACATATCCGACATACTAAACAATTACGGCAAAAAAATAAAGATGAAAAAATAAAATTGTAATACCGGGTCGGATTTATGGAACAACACTAGTAAATTTATCAAATTTATGATAGTGTCATAAATTTGTGCACTTGTATGAAATAGTGTACTCGTAAAAAAAGTTGCCGGAAATTCCCAAGCCTTTGATCGATATTATATTGGAACAGTTTAAAAAATTTCGAAATTCTGAGAAGTGGAGCGTGATTAAGTGCAGTTTATCCCGTGACTAGCGCTAAACCGTAAGAAATGATAGAAAAAACTTCAAATAATTATTTCCCGGGCATCAAAATAATTCGTTGCGGTTTTTCAAAAAACAATTTTTCAAACAAAATTCAGAATTTTTAAACAAAATTGACTCAAAATTTTTGTTTGTCAAAGAAATGTAGGGGGTTGGGTGCGCAAAAAAGCGGATTTGGCTAGAGAGGGCAACAATTTTCACATTTTTAACAAGTTTTTTCTGACAAGTATTGGAATAATATGAAGTACTTTTTGAATTCTTCCTTTTTTTCTTTTTTACTACTACCAACAATTTTGTGACTAAAATTTCAGTTATTTTACAACATCACGCCATGTATTCAATAGTACATGAAACGGACGAGGCCACCACTGTCAACCTAAGTGCGATCGGACGTTTGTTGCCGGATCAGAGTACACAGCTGATTACCGTTGGAGCAAAATGTCTGAAAATCTACAGGTTTAATCCTTATGCTATCGTGCAGGAAGGGGATAAAAAATTTGCTCAAACAACCCGGCTGGAATGCATATTATCGTTTAATCTCATGGCGCCGGTGCGATCTCTGGCGGTCACCAAAATTCCCTGTAAGTTTTTATTTGCGTTTATGAACTGTTGTGTGCTTTTAGAAATGCTGGCAAAAAATCTAGGATTTGGTTAATTTTTTTAAATTAATTTTATTGAATTTGCCTCTTAATTTTTGAAAAATTTAAAAATATTTAGTGTATCCGAGCGCTGATTCAATTCTTATGACCTTCGATGACGCAAAACTGTCTATTGTAACCGTAAATCCAAAGACTATGGGACTCAACACTCTTTCATTGCACTCTATTGAAGACGAATTTCTTCGGGACGGCTACACCAAGGACATTTTCGATCCCGAATTGCGCGTTGATCCCGGTCAGAGATGTGCCGCCTTTCTTGTCTATGGTCGGCATTTAGCGGTTGTACCTTTTCTGGATGGTCGTGATCAACTTCTACAGAGTTATACTATTCCATTGAGGAGTTTTGACGAGAGGCTGGATAATATTCTCGATATGACCTTTCTGGATGGTTATTATGAGCCAACGTTGCTATTTTTATACGAACCAATTAAAACGACGGCTGGAAGGTTGGTTTTTTGTTTTGTTTTTATCAATTTTTACAAATTAATGGTTTTCATATTTTGTAGGATTGTTTTAAATTTTTATCATTTATTTTGAAAAAAAATTGACTACTAAACAAAATTTTGTAAAAATTTAACAAAAAAATATTTTTTAATAGTGAAATTAATGTTTAGGGCTTGTGTGCGCTATGATACGGTTTCGATTCTTGGCGTTTCGCTAAATGTTAAAGATCGTGTTCATGCGATCGTATGGAATTTTGGCGGTCTGCCGATGACCGTCAACAAATGCTTGCAAATTCCGCTGCCCATTAGCGGAATCTGTTTGTTTGGTGCAAATGAAATAATTTATCTGAATCAGTCGGTTCCGCCTTGTGGCATTTCACTGAATTCGTGCGCTGACGAGTTTACGAAATTTCCTCTAACTGATCTCAAGCATCTCCACCTGAGTTTAGATGGTTGTGTGACGGAAATTCTTGACCGCAATCACATTCTCTTGGGACTACGCTCTGGTGATCTGTACGTTTTGGAGCTAGATGTGGATTCGGCGAATGCGGTGAAGGCTTTACGTCTTAAAAAAGTGTTTGGTGAATATTTTTTATTATATGAATAGATTTTACGGTTTTTTGATTGTAGTGAATTTGGAGTTTGCGGTTTTTATCACAAACATTTTTCAATATTTGTTTAAAAGTCAATCAAAACTTAGACAACATCTAAAGGTGTTTTATATTTTTTATTGAAAATGAATAAAAAATAACTTTTTAGAATCATCAATTCCGTGTACGCTGACGCTTTGTTCTCCGAGTTATGTGTTTGTGGGCTCAAGGTTGGGCGATTCAATGTTGTTGGAATGTTCTCGTACACTAAAAGAACAAAGCCCCATTAACAACGTTGGTTCTCAGCCGGTGGAAGCATGTTTTGATCCGTCTACAGGATCGATGACGGCCGAAGAGGAAGATCTTTTTCTCTACCAGTCCGAAAACAACGCTGTTGTTGAGGTATTTTTTTGTGGGCATAAATGAATGTTTTTATTGGTTTCAAATTTTATGAGATTACAAATAAAAAAGTTAAGGGATAGTCACAATTCTTGTAACGAAAACAAATGTTTTTACTATCTTTGTAGGAAATTTTACATATAATTTAGAAGATCACAACGGAACAAGAATTCTCTTTTCGACTCATCGACCGTCTATCAAATGTTGGACCTTGCAAACTTATACGCAGTTGTGCTGCGAATGACGTCAGTTCTATATTTCGACGAAAATCGCCGAACAGTTTGTTTTATAATTTGGTAAGCTTTGAATAAATTTTTGATTTTTATATTATCAAGGAATTTATTTATTGGTTTGTTTCTGAAGCACGAATTTTTCAAACATAAAGTTTGGAACATTGAAGAAAAATGCGGGATTTTTTGTATTTTTACCTAATTAATTTTTAAATGTGTTTAGTAACTCTATGTTACAGGTTTCTGTATCTGGCCATGAGCAGGACTCATCGCTGTGCTTTTTCGAGAGAAGTGTACGAGCCGATGTGATGACTAGCAGTGTGTAAGTATGCTGAGTAATTATTTTCTAGTTTAATAAATTATCTTTTACTTGTTAGACTTTTGGACGCTGTGCAATTTTGGTCTGTGGGTCGGCGCGCGGACGGCTCACATCGTTATTTGGTGATAGCGCGTGAGAGGAGCACATTAATTTTGGAGTTGGAAAATGATATGGTCGAAATGGAGCAGCCAATCTTTCTCACTTCCGAAACCACAGTCGCTGCCGGCGACCTTAATGGCGGCCAAATTTCTGTGCAGGTTATTTTTCAGTTTTTTAATCGAGTTTATTTTTAATTGTTATTTTTAGGTGACTGCTATGAGCATTGTACTTGTCGATCGTGACGAACAATTGCAATTAGTCAATATTGAGTCCAACTTTCCAGTTGTGACTGCGTCCATTGTCGATCCGTTTATTGTTTTATTGACGCAGAATGGAAAAATTCTTCTTTATCGGCTCACGTTCTACCCGCATTTGAACTTAGTGTTGGTATGTTATTTTAGAGAACAATTGTTCAAATTTCATTTTTTAACACATGTTATTGTATGTTCAGATTCCATTTACAAGTCGTCTTTTACATGATAAATTACCAGTTACTTCGTTGTGTATTTACAAAGATATTAGCGGTATTATTCAATTGTGCACTAATGAGCGTCCAGCAAAATTTGCGAATTCTGCGAACGAGAACGCGGGACACAGGCTGTTGAACGAAAATGGCTCTGAAATGGGATTTGTTAAAAAGGAAGAGAATGAGTCGAAAATGGTCGTCGGTGATGAAGTTGATGAACTTTTATATGGCGATGAAGAGAAAAGAGGTTTTAATGATTTTTGCATCAACGAAGAAATTCCGGAAGGAATAGGCCAACTTTTTAGGATGCTGGAAAATTTATTCGTAAAAAATTTGAAGTTGTTACAATTAATTTTTATTTTTAGACGTTTTAAAACAATCGGCAAGACGTAAATCAATGAAAGAAATGGACGATGATACGAGAGGGGAAACCCAGCCGAAACCTATTGATACCTCTGTACAGAATCCGAATCACGTTGTGCCAACCTACTGGTTATGTCTTACTAGAGAGACTGGGAATCTTTACATTTACAGCATTCCCGAAATTCAACTTGTTTATTTGGTGAAAAAATTTAATCAAGTGCCCGAAGTTTTGTTTGATGATGTGGCTACGGCATTGGAGGACGATCAAGCACTACATCAACAACAATCAAACTCGATGATGGGGCTAAACCCTCCTCAACTCCAACATCAACAATTACAGCAGCAACAACAAGCGTTAACTTCGCAATCTGTGGAGAACGCGAAACAAGATGGTACGGTAGTTGCGAGACCGGAAGAGGTATAGAAAATTTAAATGAGATTTTATTATGGTTATAACACGCTATTTTAGATAATAATGGAATTACAAGTATTCGGAATGGGAATGAATCAATCTCGCCCAGTGTTGTCCGCTTTAATTGATGATACTGTTGTTTTTTACGAAATGTTTTCATGTAACGAGGGTGATGAAGGTTGGTTTTTTGCTGTATTTAAAAAATGTACATATATTTTTATGCCCAACTTTTGTTGATAAAAACGCCATCTTTTTTAATAGCTAAGATGGAATAATTTTTTATTGTCAAACTTTCTTGCCTCTGTGGAGCCAAAAGCTTCGATTTAGTGAAGTTTGTGAGGAAACATCTTTTTTTTTAATTTTTTTTTTACATTTCTTGTCAGGATTTTTGTAATGAAATGATAAAAAAAAATTACGCAAAGGATTGCTATGATATTAAATTTTTAGGTTTTAACGGTCATCTGGCAATTCGTTTCCGTCGTTTGAAATGCTCAACAGTAACACGAAGCAGTCGTTTTCTTGGTCCGAATGGAAGGGCGGCGGTTGAGGCGGCAAGAGATTCGGAAAGACACCGTCCACTTATTCATACTTTTGAGCACGTTGGAAAAGTGGTACTGATTTTTGTCATTTAAATTTGCCACTTTAATTTGTAATTTTCAGTCCTCTGGATTTTTCATAGCAGGCGGATATCCCTCCATTATGCTATTAGACAGGGGCGAGCCTCGTCTCCATCCGATGAGCATTGATGGACCAATTGTGTCGTTTGCTCCGTTTAACAACTCGAATTGTCCCGAGGGTTTTTTATATTTAACTAAGGAGGAACGCGCTATGAGGATTGCACTATTACAGGTTTTTTTAATTGAAGTTTATTTTTCCAATGCTCAGAAAATTTTAGTGATAAAACATTTTTTATAAGATTTTCTAAAAAATCGAAATTGGAAATTTTTATGGAAGTAATATAGTCAAAAGAAAGCTTGTTGAAAGCGCCCCAAAACATAGTTATTTTTGTCTCTCGACCATATTTCGGCAAAGGGGGAGGTCCAAAATTTTTTTTGCGCAATAGTCTAAATTTTCAAACGCTCATATCGGCTCACATACGTCGGGGGACAAAACTAAGTATGTTTTTTTGCGTATAATACTTCTATAAAAATTAAAAAAAATTTTATTGAAAAAGTCGAACGAAAAAAAATTTCGCGCGAAAGCGCTAATTTTTTTGGAAAAAGGAAAGAAATTTAACGCATTTCCAAGTAGATAAAAATTATGCGCCACATTTTTTTAAAGAATTTGTGTAGAACTAACAATCGCGCGAAGCGCGAAAAATTTTTTTGCTTTTTTACGAGCCTCCCAAAAAATTCCATGAAAAAAACCATCGCGCAAAATGCGCCGACCCCCCCCCCCTTGCCTGACTATGCTCTCGACACCTGGGAGCCGAGATATGAGCGTTTGAAAATTTGACCCAACATGCTTCGGCAAAAATTTGCCCTATCCGACGTATGTCGAAATTTAAAAAAAAGGTTCTATGTTTTTATTTTATTTAAAAATTTAGTCGG
>SAUE01000088.1:38942-54963 GCA_009724625.1 Deladenus siricidicola | reverse complement strand
TTGTGTATCATAAAGTAAGTTTATTTTTGAAAATTGTTGTTTTGTTTTCAATTTTTTGGTTATAAATTTTTTGTCGTTATAATTTTTTCGTCGATTTTGCGTATTTTTGAAATGAACAAAATAGAATTTTTATGGGTTGTTTTTTAAAGTTTCTGAAGTCTTTTTTGGTGTCACAATTTATTTTTTATTTATGTGTGAAAATTTATTTTTTATTCATTTGTTAGCTATCTGATAATGAAACAAAGGCAGTGAAATATAATCATTTCATTCTTCAAAAGTTCTCTGAACCCGGTCAATGTCTGTGATTATTTGTTTTCAGCTAAGTGAATGAACTAGACTAATTAGGCTAATCGGAAACCAATTTTGCAAATTATTTATTTGGGTAAGTGCGTCAAGTAGGTTTGGAATGAGTTATGTTTTCCCATTTAACTTTTCGGATAATGTAACTAAAAACTAAGATCTATAAAAATATTTCGTCATATTTTTCATTTATGGATTTTGAAGAAAAGTAATTATATGTTTTCGAAGACGGTCCTTTAATTTCAACTTTGTTTTGCGCGGAGATTTTTCTATTCACTATTTTTTTACTTTTTTCTTCCTTTTTTTTGCCTTAATAATCGGCTAATGATCCTTACTTATCTGGCTATGTTTCGTCCGATTTTTGTCCACCAGAAACAAAGCTCACGTTGTTTGTACACAAGAAGATAATTGGCGATCGCACTTTTCAAAATATTAACAAATTTTTTAACAATGCTTTAAATTAGAAAAATTTTAAGCTTGAAAAATTTTCTAACTTCAAAAAATTCTTATAAAAATTAAATTTTCAGATTCAGATAAAAATATAATAATTTTATAAATGCGAAATGTGTCTAAAAATTAAAAAAATTGGAACTAAATCCTTTTTTACATATTTACATTTCGCTTTTTTGAATTGGTATTCCTGTTTTCAGGATTAACATCGAAATAATTGTTGTAGTCTTAAAAGCGATGGGAAGTAAAAGAATATATGAAGATTTAAATTTTCTTAAATCTTAAAATTACTGCTTCATATAAATATTTAGAACCATTATTTGAAACATTTTTTGGTAGCAAGCACGCCGCTAATTTTTTTGTTTTAAATTTTTGAATTCAAAAACTAAAAAATGTGAGGAAGGTATTTCGGATACATTTACGTATATTTTGCGATTACACCAAATTACTCTTTTAACTTTCAATAACGTTTTTGCGATTGAAATGCGCGATTTGTTGCTTGCATTTTTTATCAATTACACTGAAAAAAAGATTCTGAAAGAATAGAATTGATTCAATAGTACGTGACTCGCTACGCTAGGGCAAATTAAAAATCCATCCCTCAAAAATATCTTGCTTGCCACTAGCTACAATGCAAATGAAAAATTTAATTTTTCCATTCTCACCTTTCTGCGTGTTTTCATTATTGTTATTATTATTGTTGTTGACCATCACTGTTATTATTATGATTTTACCGCTAAGCGTACGTTCACTCATCATCTCAATTTGAGATGATTCTCATTGCCCGTATTTGTTGTGCTTGTTCATTTTCCCACTAGACTTGAGTTTTGAGTGCTTTGAAAAGAGGTCATCGGAATTTTTCGAGTCAAATGCGCTTCTCACTGCATTTGATTTTTTTAAACATTAATTTATAGGAAGTTTATCGTAAATTATCAAAAGAAGTTTTTATTTTCAAAATTTTTATTCGTTTTTTTAGAAAATTGAAGTATAATATTTGTAATATTTTTTTAATATATATTTAACAAAGCAGACAGAAACGCATGAAATTAATACCATTTCATTGTTACATTATCATTAACAGTTTCAGAGTTTTTTGGGGCAATGGTGAATAACATAATAACTTTAATGATGATGCAATTGGTTTCATAAAAGACTAAATGCTAATTCACTGCGCTGTTTTTTCGTTATTTATTTTGTTCGATTCGGGTGGAACGGCAATATCGCAAGTAATTCAGCCGACTTCAGTCTCACATTTGGGCTCTTTTTGGCAACTTCCACAACAGAATGCTCAAATAAATCGACCGAATGCTCAAATTAAAACACCGGTTCAATTCGATCAACAACAGTTCGCACAACAACAAATTCAAAATTTGTTGTTAATGCGCAGCTGTCCGACGAGACCTCGGGAATGTACACTCAGCTGCTCAACTGGCTTTGCCTGGGGCTTGGGCAGTGGGGATGGCGAGGGCAGGGCTACCTGCTTATGCATTTGTCAAGTTGATCCATGTATCGTAAGTCATTTCTTAATTTCTCGGCACTTCTTCAGTCTCCCCCCCTGACCAAATTTTTGCAAGTCGAAAATTCTTGAATATGTTCAGATTAGTTTTATAAGCTGTAAAACAATTTTTTATTGCTTTCAGTAACGTTTTGGAGTAAAATAACTTTAAAAAGAATTTTTTGGTGCAATTATCAATGACGGCAAAAAGCGTGAATTTGCTATAACATAATTTTACATAAATTTTACTACATAATTTTTTTTATTATAGAGCAAGATTTGCGGAGTTGGTGAAATTTGTGTAAGCAGCGAGGAATCTACAGTCAAATGTGTTTCGCTAGGTTTTCTAACATTTTCATATATGAATTTTTTAAATTTTAGTATTTTCAAGAATTTTTTTCTCTAAAATTAGCACAACAAAAAAGTTTTTTTGTAATTTTTTAAAAATTGGCTGAAATTGTAGCACAACTTTTTGCGTACCGTAATGCGTATTTCCAAGCTCTTCCAAAATAAGAAAAATTTAAGTTGGTTTTGGAGACTTCATTTCAATAAGAAACTAATTCCGACTTTGGTTATTAGATTATGGCCGAAGATGGGATTTTATGGTACAATTTCAGGGAAATGGTTCACATTTGGAAAAATTGCCTGCTAATTTTTATTTTATTTTATATTTTATTATTTTTAAAATTTTACACGAATAAGGTCAATTTTTCTCTTATTTAGAAGAATCTAAGCGTCACCTTCTTTATCTCCAACAGGAAATTCACCGTCAGCAGTTGCCGCAAAATCCGATATTTCCGACATCCGCCATAATTGGTCGTGATCGTGGCAATAGTCTTAGAAACGAGGGTGGCGCCGAATGTCCACGTCTTATCGGTGGAATTTGCACCGAGCGATGTCGCAGGGATTCGGATTGCCAGAATGCGGCCGACGGCGCATTCGCGGACCTGACCATATTTATGAAGTGCTGTAATAACGGATGTGGTCACGAGTGTGTTCTTGCTGCCGTAATTTCAACGTCGTCCTCGAAAATTTCCGCGGAATTGGCCGTACCGCCGAGTGTTCCAGTATTGCCGTCGGCTGTCTCGTCGAATTCCGCTCAAACTCGCATCCGTTCCAACCTTCCAATTACACCTATTGACACGAGTTCACGAGGTATTTTGCTTTTCTTTAGAATGAAATTCGATATTCGATTTCATTCTAAAGTTTCGATATTGCAATCACAGTTATTTATCATAATTGTTATCTTTGATATTTGACTTGAATAAAATTTAGCTCTTTTATATAAGGAGTCTTACTAGTATAGTTTTATAACAATTATTAAATAAGAAAGCCATTAAATATTCTTATAATTATCTAGTTCTTTTAATAAAAGGTATTTTGTTTTATATTGTTATTATTTATTTTTTGATCGTAATTCGCCGGTTATACCGAGTAAACCGGGCCAGTGTCCGCCCACTCAATTCTTGAGGGAACGAGGAGCATGCAAAGTAGAATGTAGTTCGGATGCAGAATGTTCCGGCGTCGAGAAATGTTGTGAGAGTTCGTGTGGACGAATGTGTGCTCCACCGGAAAAGGCCAGCAGTAAGATTTACAAGCATTTTTCTCAATTTTTTGAGGATATTAGACTGAAAAAAGTGTTTGGCACAATTTTTCAATATTATTTAAATTTTTGAAACATATGTGACCGGTCCAAAATTTTTGTCTTGAGCGTATTTCAAAAATTTGAATTTTTTATATTTTTGTTTACAAAAATCAGATTAACGGTGTTTTTTGAACGCTCTCGACGAGCTCTTTGGCACTAATATCCCAACAAATAGAAAACATGATCACTGCGCATTGGAACAACATTGAAGTTTAGATTGTGTACACTTGCTTTCGGCCGTCGAGCGCCTAAATGGGCGATCATTGGCGAACGGCTTTGTGCCAAGTTGCTCACCGCGTGGAAGTTTTAATCCCATTCAATGCGATAGGGTATTTCACGTTTTCATCCCTAATTCATTATTCTTTCAAATTTGTTTGTATTTAGGAGTTTTGTTGGTGTGTTGGCCCGGAAAGCGGAAATGAAATTTATGGAACGAAACTTCTCAAACAAGATCGCGCTTATCTGAATTGTCGAGGTGTGTTTTTGTGTACAGCTTGACAGTTTTACTCTTTAATCTTTTCAGAAATTCGCAGCTGTGGTTCGGCTCTTCAGCGCTGTGCGCTCAACAACAAAAAATGTGAATTCGGATTTGTAACGGATGAAAGAGGATGCCCACTAACGGACTGTTCTTGTCGAAATCTCTGTCGTGATGTCGAGTTAGTTTTTTTCCATTTCTGTTTAAATTACTTGCAGTATAAAACTTCAGTTTCTTAATAGAAAAATTCGTCAAATTTAGATGTGAACATAAGCTAGATGAATGCCAGTTAGTGGAACCCGACTGTGCTCGACCGCCGTGCATTCCGGTTCCAAAATGTAATCAATTTTTTATACTTATTACGAGGAAAAATGTAAATGAGTTAAGAAAAAAATTGATAATAATGTTTGATGTCTTACATCAGGTTTTTTCTCGCGTTTTTTGAATGTACTCTTACTGGATAAGAGGCTTGCAATCAAACAAATTTTACTCTATATTTGCGTTGTAGGTTTATTGAACCCGTGTCCATCGGGAATGCCAATGACGTTGTCAAATGGAGTGACAGCGTTGTGTAAACAGGCTGCGCAGTGCTGGGATGGTTTTTGGTGTCACGAGGTTGAAATTTTATTTTTATTTGGATTTCTTGCAAAAGATTGACAATAATTTGCAGATTGGTTACAATGGGCTTGGATTTTGTTGTCCCAACCCGCAAGCCGACTCACGATACGGTACTTGCGAGTCGAACGTTGTTATCACATCACAATTTCGGCGAAAAAATCAACGATTGAACTGCTCATCCGAATGCAGGTGAGTGATTTGTTTTCTGTCTGGTGGTTCTCTACCGTACCAAAAACATCGGCATGGAACCAATGGGTTTAATTTAATAATTTAATTTGTACCAATAAATGTGCTACTGTATTTAGATCGGATACGGATTGCCCAACACCTGGAAAATGCTGCTTCGACGGTTGTGGATTAAAATGCACTTTCGACTTTGGAAATGAGCTAGCAACCAATAATTCCCTTTCAAAACCACAACGCGTTTTTCATCCATTTGAGAAAACCTCCAAGAACTACAAAAGCACTGAAAATGCGAACTCGGAAAATCCGGCAATTCTCGCGGTACAATTGGTGAATAAGGAACTGATTTCTAGCTATCCGAAATTGGCTAAATGTCCTTCGGAATCGAACATGAGACGAATTGTGCAAAATATTCGACGAGACAGCGGGAAGTGTGCTGAATGCCAAACGGATGCCGACTGTCAGGGAATGCAAATATGCTGTTCGGTTAGTTTGGTAACAGAAAGCAGTGTTGAAGAATGTCGAATTTGTACCTTCTCGCAAAGCACTACAAGTAATTATTTTTGTATATTAGTTTTCTTGTTGGGATGTACAAATTCTTTTTAGGATGTCTTCACGATGCGGTTACTTTCGATTTTTATGAGCGTCGATCTTCAATTACGTCGTCAGCTCCCCCACTTCGATGCAAGGCACCATTCGGCGACTTTGACAAACTTCAGTGTAATGGAGATTTCTGTTTTTGTGTGGACAAATTCAGTGGCGTCGAATTGGCGGGTGTTCGAGTTCCTTTAGTCGAACTCCAGCGACATTCTGACCTCTTACAATGTGAATCACCGCCTTCTCTTGGTTTGTTTTGGAAATTGCATTTTTAGTATTTTTTGTTTAGATGCAAATAAAAATATGAGCAAGTTTGTTTTATTATGAATTTCTAAGACCCTCACCTATTTACAATAATCGTATTTTGTTTAAATTTTGGACTACATATAAAACTGAATGTATTGAAGGGTTGGACTCATGCTCGTTGCGGCGGTGCGGAAACGCGGATTCATTTTGTCCAACGAATGAATTCATACGCGACGAGAACGGTTGTCCCACTTGTCAATGTGCAAATTCATGCGCCAATTTGCGGTGCGCAGATGATGAAATTTGCATTTTAGCCAAAGTAGACTGTATTAGCGAGCCGCGTGTAAAATGTTTACCGCAACCCAGATGCGAGTTTTTTATTTCTAAAACACTAATATAGAAATTGAAACAATTGGTTGACCTTTTCCTTGTTTTCTAGGCATTTTAAATTTTTGCCCCAACAGTCAGCGTCCGTTTATGTCATCGTACAGTGCTCGAAACTCGTCACAAAACGTTCCCGTAGCGGAACAATGCATGGACACATGTCCCATCGGCTTTTGGTGTAATAACATTGGGCTACCGGGCGCCGGTGGAATATGCTGTGCTCGTGAAACGTCTTTAATTGGCGGCAGTAAAAACCATTTTATTGAAAAACTCGCTAAATGTACACAACAATCCGTGTTGCTAATTGAAAGGAGTAATGACCTTTGTTCTATTCAATGCTCTTCGAATGAGGATTGCTTGAGGAATGGTGGAAGTCACATATGTTGTTTTAATGGATGTGGTACTCGGTGTATTAATACATCAAATGGTAACTATTTTATAAAATAAAAGTATCGATAATTAAAAAAAATTTCTTAGGGAATGCACAACATACGAGTATAATGCGAACAGCGGAAGATACGGAGAGAGTTGGCGAGTGCTCAATTCCGATCAATCGAGCGTTGGGAATGAAGTCTGGCGAGAATTGCGCCCTTCATAATACGCTTGCGAGTCGAATTCGTGGAGCGGCTGGCGTCGTGCTACATTCTAACGAATGCTCTCGCGACGCGGACTGCCCTTCTGTGCAGAAATGCTGTATGGAGGGATGTAGCAGAAGGCGAAAGTGTCAATTTGCATATAGGAATACGCCTTGCTTACATTTAAAGGCGGCATTTTTGCAGTTTAGCCAGACTGAATTGGCTGTTAATTTACGGTGTGCCGTTGGTCAGTTTGCATTTTTAATCTTTATACTATTTTTGATAGTGATCAAATGTGAATTTAGATGGTGCTTTTGCGAGGATTCAATGCGACGCTCGATTGTGTTGGTGCGTTGACGAGAGTTTTGGAGATGAAATTGAGGGAACCCGGGTCTTGGCAACGGAAACACCAGATTGCAAATGTAAATAATGTGAATTTTAGCGGAAAATTGAAAAAATGCAATTGTTTATTGGATTTTTCGGGCAAAAAAGGGCTTAAAATTTCATAGAATTATGTGCATGTCAGGGGTGCTACGAAAATAAATTTTCAATTTCGTAAACAGTAAATTTTCAGAACTTCGAAATTCAATTTTTTCACAAAACCGAAAATTGAGTTTGTCAACTTTCTTTTTCCACTAATATCGACATTTTTGCGCTAATTCAAACGCATATTGAGTTTTGAAAAATTCAATTTACTTGAAAAATGTTGAAAAATTTAGGAAAATTAGCCGATTTTTCATAAATCGTTAATTTTGGGCCGAAAAAGCCGTAAATACGTAAATCGAAAATGTTAGCACCCCTGGTACATACCCGTAAAGTACTAAAAGCATAAGTTTA
The DNA here is from genome assembly GCA_009724625.1 of Deladenus siricidicola. Taxonomy (NCBI): domain Eukaryota; kingdom Metazoa; phylum Nematoda; class Chromadorea; order Rhabditida; family Sphaerulariidae; genus Deladenus; species Deladenus siricidicola. The sequence continues at coordinate 47,158 of SAUE01000088.1, read as the reverse complement.
AGCACCTCGAAAATGCGAAGGAAAACGTTGTCCATCGAAGCGCTGTCCACACGGATTTGAAAAAGACTCAAAAGGATGCAATACTTGTGAATGTGTTAATCCGTGCAAGGTATTATTTAAATTATCTACAAACATCGAATTTTTTAAACAATAATTATATGGTTTATAATTTTTTAATAAACTTTATATACATATACAATTAAATTTAGGATATTAAATGTCCCAATCAGCAGAACACGATTTGTATACCCGAGCCGGTGGAATGTATTCGCAATAGTTCTAGCGATGAAAAACGTTGTCCGTACGTACCGACGTGCGTCCCCAATGTTTGTGGATCTCCGGATGCAATTTTAATTCGAAATGGCATTTTTCGTCCAGAATTCTGCCAAAAGTCTTCGGATTGTCCTGAGAATTACTATTGCAGAATTCTTAACAACGACAACGGCTTTTGTTGTTTTGGGGACGGTATTTTGATTGTGGTTAAAACTTTGCTGGTTTTAATATTCAGTTTTAGTACCGTCCATGCGGGCTGGTCGCTGTCCAGTACTGGCGGAATGGGCGACGTCGCGTCCATCCATGGCGCCTGAATTTTGCAAATTGGAATGTTTGACGGACACGGATTGTGCACTCCACACGGAGAAGTGTTGTTTTAATGGATGTGGTCTTTCGTGTTTACCAGCACTTCCCGGTAAAGCTTTTGCTCCAAATTTATATTGATTTAACTGCAACATCGATTTCAGTACCAAGTGCACAGAGAAATGGAATTTCTGAAGAAAAACAGGTGAAAGACGGTATTTCGGAAAGAGTTGGCATTGTACGGAGTAATGGCAAGATTGGAGAATGTGCAAAAATGGAAATGTTCTTTGACGAAAGCTTTTGCACGTCTAAGACAGCTCAACTTAAGGGGTGTTTGAAAGGTATTAATTATAGAATGTGGAATTCATTTATAGTCGTCATTTTTTCAATTTTAGACGAAGATTGTTCCGATGGCCAGAAGTGCTGTGAAAATGGTTGTCGTAATGGTGAAAGTATGGCAAAGGTTTGCACATTTCCAGCCATCACTACACAATGTTTGCATGCGCGCGCTGCTGCGCTCCTAATTTTGAAAACATTGCCAAATAATATATTTCAGGTAATAATTTCTAGATAAATTTGAAAGAAAACAAAAAAGAGGAAAAACTTCTATAATTTTTAATAATATTTGTAGCCAAGTTGTGACGCAAATGGTGCTTTTGAGCATATTCAACGTCATAATGGCATTGCGTGGTGTGTTGACACAGTTACTGGTAGAGAAATTCAAGGTTGAATTTTTATGGAAAATTTGAATTATATAGTGTAATGTTGTTGGTTTAGGCACAAAATCCGCATCGATACTGTTAACGGATTGTTCGAATTTGAAGCAAAAATCATGTCCCATACTGTCATGTACACTGGACTGCCAATATGGGTTTGTCGATCAATTTCAAATGATGTTAATGCGAAATTTTTTGTTTTAGCTATGAGACCGATTTGCTGGGATGCCAGTTGTGTGCTTGTAAAAATCCATGCCGTGACGTTCGTTGTGCACCTCAAAGCAAATGTCGAATGACTCGCGTTAAATGTCTTTCTTCAGAGACAAACAACCGTGAAAGGGGTGAAGGGCAGGAAAATTGCAGTTATTTTGTTCCGAGATGTAAGTAAAAATTCAAGTAGTGTTTATATTTTTCAAAATAATTTTCAAGGTATATTGAATACATGCCCCGACGGCGAACCTCTACAGGACGATTTATCGAAACGGTTGTTTGAATGTGACGATGGTACTGGTCGCGTTTGTCCGCGTGGGTGGTTTTGCCAAAAATTAGGCATCGATCATTCTGGTTATTGCTGCGGTGGTGCTGGTAAGAATGTTATTTAGTTATTGTACTAAATATTTTCTATATAATATGTACATAAATTAAACACTAAATTTATAAGAGCTTATATATTTGATTTAGTGGATTTAAATCGTCTTCGTTTTTCTGCCAAGTTTTGTCCGCCCGTTACTCCAATTCTGGGTGTTGATTTTTCTACGTCAGCGCCGATGTTTGGCGGGTCGCCGCATGAGCTGGTTTGCCGTTTCAGCGAGGATTGTCCCGATCAAAAAGTTTGCTGCTTTAATGGACGTGATACATCATGTGTTAAAGTTAAAGGTATTAAAAAAACGAAATTGGAAATTGGTTAAAGGAAATTGGAAATTTAGCCGATTCGCTTGGTGCCACAAGGCATATCGGTGTGGAAACCAAAGGAGAAAAGGAACATTTTATGCCAAGTAACGACGATTTTGATTCACCGCATAAGGAGCAAAATCGTGAACAAAAAGGTATTGTTCAACTTGTTTTTTTTTATTTTGCAATAAATTTTTATTTGTAAGGTGAATCCAGTGAATGTCCGGCTAATATTTACCGCAATCCGGGCTGCCAAAGTGATTGTGCTGTGGACGCGGACTGCCAGCGACGAAACGGATTCCTTCGATGTTGTCCGTTTGGTTGCGGACGTCGTTGTCAATTTGCTCAGCAGAAGGTTTCTTCGGTTTGCATTAGCATTTTAAGCGCCGTAATGCACGAGGCGGACAAACTATTGTCGGGAAGGGAATATAAGGTCGGCTTTGCGGAAGCGATTGCGCCCGTCAGCGCGGAACGCGTGGCGCAATTTGTTGCCCGAAATGAAGTTCAATGTATGCTGAATGGACTTTTCAGGAAAATCCAATGTAACGTAGATTTACGGTAAGTTATTCGAATATAAATCGCATTGTTTAAAAGTTACTTTTTTATTTAGACAGTGTTGGTGCGTGGACGTAAATACGGGTATTGAATACATTGGCACACGGATCAGTTCGTTATCTGGGGCGCAGCCCAATTGCTTACGTAAATTTTTAAAATTAATGATTTATTAAGAACATATTTCACTGAATTTTATTATTTGACATTTAAAGATGTTAATCAATTTTTATGTCATATTTTAAGAACGCCGCATTTGTGGTACTTCGTGCACTCGTGAACTGTTGAACAATTGTGAATACGGAATACGTGTTGACGCAAATGGATGCCCATTGAACGGAAAGTGTACTTGCAAGGACGCATGCGACAATTTCGAATGTGTCCGAGCCGGGGAGGTTTGTGTGGCGAAACGATCAAACGCCTTTTGCGGAGAGAAATTATGCCCTTTTGTGCCGACCTGTAAGTGAAAAACTCGATGATGTGTTGAATTTTATTAGCTAATTGTATGAAATACTTCTATATTTTTGTCCAGGTGTTCCAAGTCCGTGTGCTTCACCGAACAAAATTAAACGACTTGAGTACTCATTTGGCGCACAAACATGTCAAAGCAAAAATAATTACGGGAAAGAGTGTGGCCAAAATGCAAGGTGCCAATTTGTCACCTTAGACGCAAATCCCAACGAACACAAACAAATTGGCATTTGTTGTTTAAAGGAGGATGGTAATTGTTTTATTTTATGGAATCTTGTTTTTTTTATCATAAATGACACGAAGAATGTTTGAGTACTTTTGGCTCATTTTTGTAAAGGACTTAAATTTAGCTGGTAGTGATAGCGCAGTGATACTATCTTCGTTGAATGGAGCGTCGGACGTGCTCTCGAAGGGTAAAGTGGGAGTTTGTCCACTGGAACTTGGCGTCCGCGTATCGACAGATTCGCTTTTGCCCACGAAGAGAATTCCACAAAAATTTGCCGAATTTTTCGATCAGCGAAGTACGCTTTATTGTTATTTTAACTCGTTTTTACACCGATGCCAACGATATATTAATATTTTTATTTTTTCAAAAAACTAGATTTTTGAAAGATCGAACAACTTTAAATTGAAGAATTTGAAAGTTGCAATTTTTAATGACGGCAATTTGTTTTATGATTTATGAGCTTTTAGAATGTGCTGAACCAAACGAATGTGATTCGGATGAAAATTGTTCCGGCACTAAAAAGTGCTGCGAGGAGGCCGGTACTGTTGGGTGCATGCGAAGAGTATGCCTTCAACCTTTTCCATCGACGAGTAATTTTTCTCTACAATTAAAATATAACATTTCCTTTAACGAATTTTAGATTGTATTAATATGCTAGCGGCAGTTCTGCGCTTACAAAGATTTCGAATTCTGCATTCTTTGCACGCGCCATTTTGTGATATTCACGGTATATTGTTAAAAACTGATTGAAAATACATATTAGCTTAATTCATGGCGATAGTTTAACTGTACATTAAGTAAAAATTAAGGCAGCTTTCATACAACTCAGTGCGATAATTCGGAGGGCTGGTGCTGGTGCGTTGATAAAATCACTGGCCGGCCAATTTTGGGTACACGCAGACTTCAGCCAACTTTTGAAGTTTGCACACTTGGTAAATTTTTGTTTATTGTAATATTTTTTATAATTCAAAAAATATTTTTCTTTGTATATATATGCATTTTTGCAACAAATATTATAGCTGTTGATTCGGCCAAACGCTGCGCTATCGCATGTGATGAGACGCGAGTTGTGTCTTGTCCGTTCGGCCTGGATATGGACCGGGACGGTTGTCCTAAAACGTCGAATTGTCACTGTCGGACGCCATGTGCCGAAATAAAATGTCAACGGAACGAGATTTGTGTAATGCGCTCCCGTTCGTGCCAGGAGGAAATCTGTCTGCCAGTTCCTGTTTGTAAGTTTAAAATTTGTCATCATTTAAGCTGTAGCTGAAAGTAAACAAATTTTATAAATTTATTTAAATGTGAAAGCAATTTAGGCGAACGTAACCCGTGTGTCAATGAACAATCTCCTGCTCGCAATTCGCATTCAAATGGATCGATTTTGATGTGCCACGAAATCAATGATGGATCTAATCAGGATCTCGCCTTGAACTGTCCTTCCAATCATTATTGCAGTACACCGGATGAAAGTGGAATTGGCGTATGTTGTCCGGGGAAAGGTTAGTTCGTCAGAAGTTGACAGTCGATGAATTTGGAGAATTGTGTTTGTTAAAACAGATTTGTGCAATTTTAGATTCAACACTTAACACGCCAACCAATACAAACAATTTGGAGGGCAATCGTAATCAGCCTGAAGATCTTCAGGCGACAAATAAAGCCGTTTTGATTTGTTTGAACGGAAGGGAAGAAAATTCTTTACCGAACTTATTGGACTATTTCCGTCCATCATCCGATATCAAAGAGGTTGGCGGTTCTGAATCCGACATAAAGGCACGATTGAAACCGTGCCGCAATAACTCGTCCAATTTCGCTTGTAAACGCACTCATTTCTGCACAGAGGAACGCTCTGGTGATGGTGTTTGCTGTCCGACAAACCGTAAGTCACTTGTCTGAAGTTTGAATGAATCATTGGAAATGTCAAAATATTATTTGGAATAAAGAATTAATCTCCCGCTTTTTTGAACATATATAGTGAAATTATGTGTTTAAATTAGTATTGTAATCAGCGAATATGTAGGGTATATTTGCTCATTACCGATGGATGCGGGATATGGTGGTGGTGGCGCTGAGGACACCAATGACGACTGTGGTCGGATTACCAGTGCACGTTTTCATTTCGACGGCGCTCTTGACGCCTGCGTGCAATTCATTTACGGGGGATGTGGTGGAAACTTGAATAATTTTCTTCACAAAATCGACTGCGAGACATTTTGTTTGGGACGTGATGTATCGTTGACATCTACAAAATTGGATGATGATGCCGGCGCTCAATTGAAGACTACGTACACTGTCGGATTTGTGATGAGTGGTCCGACTGTTTCAGCGTGGTCACAAGACGGAAACCGAAAGAAAGAATTTGAAACGTAATATTTTCAGCACTTTTGAAAAAAGTGAAAGAATCGATGTAAAATTTAGAGCGTTAAAAGAATATGTTGTTACTCGATTTGGGTCGCATATTCGCGATGTTGATGTCAGTTCTGATGGCTTAGTGCGTCTTAAATATAGCGCGGACGATGATTTGGCGGCTCACCAAGACGCAGAACATGTTATTGATGCGGTTAACAGTTTATCCATTTATTAGCTGATGAAGAATTTGTTTAAAAATTTCAAGGCAAATGTTTAAGGTATCATCTGGAAATTTCCAACTTCGCTTTGATGATGAGATGTACAGAGCGGAGCCTCAAACAGTTTTCAGCCATCAACACTTGGAGTCCGCATCTGTAACCTCCGATAAAATTTGGGATTCGGATTCTAGTGGAGCTTTATTTTGGAGTAAGCAAATTCGTCAAGCATTATAAATGATTTAATGAAAAAATTATTTTAGTTATTACCATGTCGTCGTTGCTATTTGCATTAATTATTGTGATTATTCTATGTAGCGGTTATGTAAGTGTTTACAAGTAATTTTTGAAAACCCCATACAAATCGAGCTTTTTTAGAATTTTTTACGAATTCGCACGTCTGAAAGCAGTGGAAATGGTAGTGTTTATCGTGACGTATCACCTGCGCCATATACCACTAGTTATGCCCGCACACATCAGACTGGCTCGATGCAAATACCTCATTTAACCGTAAGTAAAGAGACACAAGATAGGCGCCATGCTCAATCCCAAAGACCGAATGACTCACAAACTTCTCCAACTAATGGATATTCAAGTGCAGCCACGGTCACTTCGACCACTAGGCAATTAAAGGTGAGAAAAGCGATTTTACAGAATGTTTAAGATTAGTTAAGAGAAAATAGAACGGAAATGAATTGTTGGTCTTTAGGTGGTCTCCCTTGCACATCATCCCAGGCCACATGTTCTTACAATATCAAACTACAACAACAACGCCAGAATACACAATTCTACTATTGAAAAAAATAGTCAACATATAACGGACAATTTACAACATGGGAGACAATTGGAAAGGAATATGCTTCTTACCACAGTCTTCAACCCTTCAACTCCTACACCGCTCAGACAATCGACTAGACCGGCACCGCCTCCGCCAACGGAAGCCCGTTCGGTGTCATCTACCTCCTCCGTCGAAGACGATGGTAAACAACACCATACACGAAGCATACAAAGCGGAGTACTGGACGTCAGACGATTTTTACAACGCAACAAAAATAACAATAATACACGAGTGATCAAATGAACGTATTGCGCATTGTTGACAATTTTTTACAGTATTAATACGTTCTTCTTCCTACATACATAAATGTATATTTATTAAAGATTTATAGTAAACGAATTTGAAAAGTGAGATTGTTTTGCTGGAATTTACAAACTGTTTTCTTTGTCGAAAAAATAAAAAACCAACCCGGCAGATAATTCCAAAAAATCGGTAGGATCAAATATAAACACCGATAAAAACATAGCTAGGCATAAAAACACCACAATATGTTTTCACACCAGCTTTTCGAGCTTTTTAGCCGTGGTAAAGCATTTTTGACTCGAAATAAAAATTCTCACACTTCCGCGTCGAGTGTATACGCCCTTTTTATTGTTGAACACTCTTTTGTGTAGCATATGTGTTGTGTTTATTTGTTCTTTTAATGTTTTCTCACATTTTCTTTTTCCTTGAAGCAAAGTAAATCCATGAAAAGATTTAATAGAATTGTTTTTCGAACGAGCGAACGCTCAAAGCCATGAAAGAGCAAATTGAACAAACGTTTCAAGAGACAACCAGAAAACGAATAAAAATTCATGTTTCAAATACATTTTTAAAAATTAACTTCACGTTCTCGTTTCCTACGTGGTTCTTTTCGGGTTTTCTTTTTCTATTCCAGAATTTTTTAGCCGTTTTCTTAGTTTATTTTATTTTATTTTCTGGCGTCTTTGAAATATGGGTTGCTATAAGTTTTTTTCTTCAAAATTTGTTTTATATTATTTTCATGATAAAATGTTCTTTTCTTACTTTTTTCAATACGATATGTATCGGAAATGTAGATTTGCAGCGTATTATGCCCTTGGGGCATTTCGGGCATCATTTTATGAAGCTGAATTTTCATTCCCACATTCATAAAAGCTCAAAATTAATTTCATATTTGTCAAAACTTTTCATATGCACTATTCAAGTTCATTTTTTGAAGAAAAAACAAATAAAACATATGTATATACACTGCTGGAAATAAAGATAGGTTCACCCAAATTTTTTTCGAATTTCGAATATTTCGGCCAAAATTTTTTTTTCGTCAAAAATCTTTCGAATAGTTATTTTTGGCAATTATTTTTCTCGTTACTGCGAAAATTTCATGCGATTTGCTCGACTCATCGAAAAGTTGTTTAACTTTTAGT
>SAUE01000088.1:25445-37962 GCA_009724625.1 Deladenus siricidicola | reverse complement strand
AAATTTTTGACCAAAATATTTGAGAAATTCGAAAAAAATTTGGGTGAACCTATCTTTATTTCCAGCAGTGTACAGTAGAGAATGTATACATTAGGGAATGTAGTAAATAATGTAATCGAGACAACGAATGGAATGCAGATTGGATATTGAAGAACAGAGAAAAACGTTTCCACTATTTTGGTTATGTATTGCGATTTTTGATAATCTCTTTGGTCATTGATTTATTTTCCCTCCTTTTGGCGTTCTATTTTTAATTTCTCTGGTGTGTATAGAAAGTCCTTCTATGTTTATATTTTTTGTATACTCGAAGAAATGTGATTCAGATTTTGTAAAAAGTCAAAAATGCAACTTTTCAAATAAAATAAATATTTTAGTACGCTTTCGCAAAGATGCCGCTACAAGTTCGTGCGAACTACGATTTTGACGCTCAACCCGGAAGTGGCGAACTAACTATTCGCTCCGGGGAGGTGCTAACGGTGATAAGACAGGTAATAATTAATTCGAATAAATTTTAATAATTATGGTAATTAAATCAGGAAACAATTGAGGTGTATCCAGAAATTTATTGCATTATTGAATTTTTTAAATATTACTGAAAATGTAATAATCGAAAATTTTGCTTTTGAGACCACAAACGAAATTTTTTAAGTTTGATTAATAGTTTCTATGTCATCCGAATTCTCTCGTTTTTTGACCAAGAAAGCATGAAGAGTGGATTTTTTGGTATAACGTTCAAGCGTGGTCTCCCCTTACTTTTTTTTAGAAATTTGACGGGTTTTTGCGAGTGGATATTTTGGTTTAATGTAAATATATTTTTAATGGCTATTCGAATGAAGTAGGATTTGTGCACAAGAGTCAGATTTTTTTAAATAAAAAATAATCGGCAAAAAATTTAATGACTTGAAAAAATTTAGTCCACGCGACAAAAGTCCATAATAATTTCAAATGTGAAAGAGAGGTGATAACAAAAATACAATTTTTACAAATTAAAAGTTTGATCAGAGCATTTTTTGAATCATGAATCACATGTCGAATTGATAATGGGCTGTCGGACTCTCCCCCATCACATGGGGGCCAAAAATAAGAAACCATATGTAAATAATAAATCATACTTCCTTGCCGAAGTATGATTATAATGCATTACCTGAAAGCATGCTTATATTTGTGTTTACGATTAAAATTTAAAAAAATTAAAATATAAATTTCCGGTGAAATATCCAGGATACGTAAAAATATACACATGTTTTCAGGTAATGCATGTATAATTACCTGATTTTTTGGAATTAAATTACAATTCCTGGTTTTTCGGATTTTTTTGGAGCTGAGTTTTGAAAATGCCCAGAGCTCCATTTCTTCCAGTTACCACGCTGACCACGGGTCGAATTGATTCAGCTGAAATTGTTTTATTCAGATTTTTTGAAAAATGAAATTTTTTATTTGGTTTGAAATTTTTGAAAACTGTCCAGCTCACTTTTGGCATTACTGAAAAGTTTTTAACGTATAGGAGAAACCATTAAAAATTGAAAAATTGAATTTATAAAATTATATATGCGTATACTATGTATACATAATATTAGGTATTCCGGAAAGAAAACGCTGTTTGACCAAAAAAATAAACAAAAGTGGAAAACTTCAATCCAAAAGATATCGTCATATTTATTGAGGACTTATTGCCAACATTATCGCAAAGAACGGAGCCCATTACGTGCTCTGCGACCCGAAGAAGTTGGATCCCAAAATTTCGTCTTCGTATGGGTTTTTTAAAGTTTTTATCATCCGAGAAGTGAAACAACGATAAAAACAAATAGCAGTCGGATGCCATCGGCATCCAGTTACTATCCAGCGTGAGAATGGAGTCAAAAAAGTTGCTAATTTTTGTGCGGTGGACGAGAATTCCGGGGATTGCGGTTCACATTGCTTTTTTGACATATGGTCAACCATTTTCTGTTAGCTTTTTTTTCATATCAATTATGTATTTTTAATTAATTTTTATATATCAAAAGATGCGCTAAAAAATGCTCTTTCAGACAGATATAAACATATAACAAAAAATCCGTTCCGTTCAGAAAATAAATCAATAAATGTGACAGCGGTTTCTTTCCGGAATACCTAATATATACATATTAATTTGAAAATTTTAATAAAATTTTGAGTCATTTCCTTTCAGACACTCCAAAAAATGGGAATGTTGCAAAGTTATGACTCAACCAAATAATTTTGTAATTTCTAATTTTTTTGTGGATTTTTTTACAATTGTTATGGAATTTTCAGTTTTAGGGTATTGAAGGCGGGTGGATGGAAGGACAAAATGTGAAAGGAAAAATTGGATTGTTTCCGGAATCTTACGTATCCACAGTGCCTTTACCGGTTGGTTTTTTATTTATTTGCTCGATTTGGCGTCCGAATTTGTTTTTGTTAAAATTTTTCTCAACCAAATTTCAATTTTTTTTGATTCTCAAGAATCTACTATTTTGTTTAGTACCAAATATAACAACGTGGTTTATTCAAAAAAAACAAGGATCAAGATTTCTTCAATTTCAAAAATTCGAGACGATATGAGTAGATAGAGGCCGGGGCGGTAATCAGCTTTGTCTAACGCTTGCTGAGTTTTCGACTAGAGCATATCCAAACGGATGTTGTGGTATAGTCTTTGTATGCTTTTTGTGCAAAATTCCATTAAAGACGGTCAGATCGAGATTTTTCGAAAATCAATTTTAAAAAATTGATCCAAATATTTTAGTCTTTTTTTGCGTCAAAAAATTGCAGATTCATGAAAATCGAACAAAGAATTGGAATTTGGTTTTAAAATTAAATTTTTTGTAACAAACAACAAATCCGGCTACCACATATTTTTTACATGTAAGAAAAGGTAACTGAAAAGGTGGTAAGAATAAAATTTGGATGTTTTTCAGCGTTTTTTTTTTGTAAATGTTATACTGATATTTGTATTATATTATTTTTTTGCGTTTTATTGGTTTTTGTGATTTATTTTTTCTGTGATTTATTTTTTTGTATTTTACGTTTTTTGTATATTTTTTAAAAAATGAATAATTTTTCACACATCCAACACATTTGCGAAAAGTGTTGGAGGAAAGTGGGTTTACAAATTTAATGTAATTTGTTATTACTTCGGGGTTTTTACTTGAGAAACAGAAAATAAAAATTGGATAAAGTCTCAGAAAGTTTTTTTGGCTGTTAAATGAGTGCTTCATAGCTAAGTTAAACCAAAGACGCTTTTTTTATTGAAACTCGCGGAAATTTAACATTTTTTCTTTAAAACATTCCAATTGTTATTTTGCGTTTCGGGTATATCTTAAAAATAAAAATAAAACATGCCACGGCTTAGGATTATTTAAGCGATGAGCATTTTTCCCACAACTTTGTTTAGTTGTTTTATTTTTTGGACAATCTGTTTTTTAGTCTTTCGATACTACTTCGGTAAATGGAAAAATATTTATTTTTATTAATATTAATGGTAGTTTCTTTTAATAGTTTCTTTTAAAGTTTAATTATTTTGCCACAGTAATTCTGAGAAATGAAAAAAATTTATAGCCAAATTACAAAACAAAGTTTAAGGAAAAAAGTTTTTGTATTGAAATTTTGCCGTTTTTGGTCCGACTGTTACTCTAAATTACTACGTAAATTATTTTTAGTATTAATTTAGGATTTTCTCATAAAATTAATTTAGACTGTATATATTTTTTTGTATTTTTTCTTAACGTATAATGTTATTCACTTCGAATATTCGGCGGGGATTCATTGATCATGCATCCGAATCATCCTCTAATGCGGCGGCCATTTCTAAAACAGCGGCGGAAACTGCGCGTGTTTTGGCTAAAAAACGTGCACAACTACATCGGCGCCATACGTGTTCGGTTTTGCCAATCGCTGAAGTCGGTTCTTTAAGCAGTACGGAGAGAAACGATTTGGATATTGTTGAAAATCGGCAGCCGATGACAGGTAGCCGAATTTTGCCAAGTACCACCGTTCGTCAAATATCGTTTATGGATCCAAATACGGATCGCATTCTATTCGTTGACACGTTATCGTTAGTGAACCGGCGCTTTAGCGGATCTTCTGGAGGCAGGCCGAGACGTCGAAGTAACACCAAAAACGATCAACAAAAGATGGGATTTCCGCACGGAGAATCTCAATTAAGACTTTCTTCTGGCAGCTTTCATAGACGAGGACGTTCAAGTGTTGGAAATGCATTCAGAAATGAATCGGTACATATAGGCTTCATAAATAAATAAAAGTGCATATAGACTTTTAAAAATCAAAATGTTTCCATATTGTTTTTTTATAAGAGTTTATTTTTACGTTTTTTTCTTTCGTTTTCTTTATACATTTCTTTCAGTGTTTGATAGTCTATAATATTTTAAATGTATTACCTGTGATTGAAAATAGAAATTCAATGGAAATTAGAGTAATCTATTTGAGATATAAGGTGACAACAAAACGCAGCTCTAAAATTTTTGTGCGGACCGGGGGGACTTCCCCAAATACCATTTTTTGTTTAAAATTTGCAATTTTATCAAAATGATCTAAACTTTTTTTGTGATATGTACGAAAACGTTTTAAAATAGTGAGCGTTGTAAGTAAATATTTTTGGTTAGGAAAACAAACTATAATGTAACGACACTATAATGTGGATTTATTTTAGGTTTCTACCCCGCCTCTTGTCGCACCACAGGTAGTACCTGCCGCATCTGCTCCACCAGGAAATTATTCGGTTCCGCCGTCCATTCCACTTCCACCGCTTCCGGCGAAAGTGTTGGATGATCCTTGGGACAATCCGCAAGCCTCGATAGTGCCACGTAATTTTTATCATCTAAAAATGGTCATGAAAAGCTCTTGACGCGAAATAACAAAGAAAGAAGGGCACGGCACAGGTCGGGGAATGAATTTTAGGACTTTTTTAAAAACTCCTTTTTAAATTATGTTTTTTGTTCTATGATATAGAAGAAAAAATACGGTTAAAATTAGAATTTACGAAAAACAACAATTTTATCCCTACTCTACTATATTATACATATAAAACATATATACTGATAAGCACTTTTTCAGTTGCTATCGAATGAGCTTTTAAATTGTATTTTCTCTTTAGAATTATTTTTCATATAGGCTCATGCATCACTAGTTTAGCTTTTATTTTAGTGGAATAATTTAAAATTTTTAGCAAGTTATGTGCCGCCGGGCGGCGCCCAATCCACAACTGCGGCCGCAGGCTCGTCGACGACTACATCGGTTGCAGCCTCATCCAACATCTATCCCCAACTTGCCCAAAACTTCAATGAACCAGATTTTGATGACGATTGGACAGACGAAGACGAGGATATGTCGGTTGGTTTTTAAATTTTAAAAGTAATGAAATATTAAAAAAAAATTTTGGAATAGCAATTTATTAGCTATCAAATTATCTATTCAAATCTAACAATGAACTAATCAGACTTGACCGGCTGGATTTGCGAGTCGAGATAGCTTATAAAACGAAAATGTTTTGGTTTGTTTCGAGCAGATCATACAAAACGGGGGATAGGAGTCTTGAGCTACGGTTTTTAAAATAAAAACCAACATTTTTTGTTGTAATTTTGCGTAAAAATTTTTTTCTTTATACAAAATTTGGGAGTAAAAAAAAATTTGGTCGGGAAAAGGCACCAAAAATATTCGAGGGGCAGAGGAAGTTAAAACAATTTTTTAGTAAAATAACCATACCTTGAAAATGTGTCAGAGTCAATTTCAGTACAGTTATTTTTAAGATATGGTTGTTATATGGTGTTTGTATATGAAAAACGTTTGGCTTCCTCTACCTCTGTTCTTTCAACAACGTAAAAAAACGCCAAATTACTGCTTTACAATATTCTCAAAAAACACAGCCGTTTCACCCGCGGTTCAATCTCTTAGCCCATGTTATGAGCGTTCGGCTGCAAAGGCCCCCAAAAATCGAAAAACTACCCTACCTGAATTTGCAGGCAAATATCGGTCGGTCAACTCTGGTTCCTTGTAGTTGGAATTTATTTGTCTTTATTGTAAATGAGGAATTCAAATTTGAAAGCCGAAAATAGAAACTTTCATAGTAATTACAAATTTGCACCGTCTTTATTTTTTGTCCAATTGTATAACATATTTCTGAACTAGCTCATTATTCGAAATGCTCAGTTGTCTTTCATGTTTCACTATTTCGCAATTATTGTTTTATTTGTTCTTATTATAGTTTGATTAGATTATATGATTATTGCCCTTTTGGAAACACATTTTCTTCCTAACATAAATGGGTTATTAGGCAGCTAGCAACATTTTTTGAGCATTGGTTTTTTTTAGTTTTTGGGTTTCCGGTTTCTTTTAATTTTCTGTTGGCTTAATGCCCAGCCAGTCTTTTATGCTGTTTGTTTCTGGGAAATGTGGAGAAAGAATCACGAAAAAGAAGAGGATAATCGGCTTTATTCTTTTTTTTGAAATTCCCGAACTAGGAGAATGGATATAAACGCGTGACTTGCAACATTTGTTGACTGACGTTAAGGAAAACGGTTGAATTACATATAATATTATGTCGTTTCTTTATCAAACATATACAAGCTTTAACGAATGTGAAGTCATTGAGAAAGGGAATGAATTAGAATTTGATTGGCAAACGCGCTAGAATACGAAAATATCTGGTACATGTTAGTCCTACTTCACACGAAATGCATTCATGTTTCTCCCTTCTAAATAAATGAACTTTTTTTCAGTATTATGGTGTGATCTAACAAATTTTATTCTAATATTGGCAATAATTTGAAAGTTATTATTATTGACGTAAATATGCTTTTTGCAAGAGCTCGCTCATCGAGTTCAAGCGCTGTTACGTCCATATTTGGACGAGTAAGTTTTGGAATATATTGAACCAATTTTTTTAGATTTTAGGTCGAAACTTCTTTTTTGTTCAATCTCAATATTTTATGAACGCAAGACTCTAATTTGCATGCTATTGACTGAGACTTTTTAGTGTTGTATGCAAATCTTAAAATGGTCTAGAATCGGTCAGTTTCAAAAAAAAGTGGACGGAATTAGTGGGAGAATTATAAATGAAGCCAAAGTATAGGCCAAAAAAAATTTTTTTTTGGTTTTATTTTGCAATAATATAGTTATTTTTAAACCAATTTTAAAATTTAAAAAATGCTAGATATTCCTGAATGTAGCCTTAATGTTTTCTTTTGCATCAAATGCGGTGGTGCAGTGCAAATGGAAGATAATGCCGCTAATTTGAACAAAGTAGCGAAAATCGAAAATTTTAAAAAATTCGTAATTTTTTATGTATTTATTGCTTTGCCTAGTAGAGAATTGTGTCAAACAAAACAGCTTGTAAAAAATCAGCTTGTATAGGATAATTACAAAATTTTGCAATAATTTTAGAACAGGAATAATTCTAGAAAAAAATTTTAATTTTAATGAAAAGATTGGTCATAAAATTAGTCTATCATTAAAAACAATTTATTTTTTGCGCGGACAACATCACCAGCAGAATGCGGATACCAATGCGCTAGAAAATGTGCGTTCAATTAGCATAGCAGAGACAAGCGGTCATGCTATAAACACCATACAGCACTCTACCGAAGCGGGTTTGAGCGGAGCTAACGCGCAGTCCGGTCCATTGACAACAATAGCACCCACTGGTAATAGCAACAATCATCGGTCACAGTCGCGCACAACTTCCGAGTCACGCACCGATGTGTCTGACATCAACGAAGATGATTCGGCTGATGAGGCTACGGTGGTGTGCACAATCACCACTAGTGCAGGCGCCGAACCGAATGACGTGCATTCTGTGCCGAAGACTGCACAAAAGGTTAATGAAATGGGTGATTAGCGTGCTGGTGATTTTGTGTTTCGTGCGGCAATATATACAATTTTCAACTTTGCACTACATTGTTTCTGTTATAAAATTTTACATCACTTCTTCAAAATAATTTATTTATTCTTTGAATTATATAATATTGTATCGTATATTAATGTGTAAATCTATTGTGTTTATATTTAGCATGTATGGCAATTATATTATAGCACGTGTAATTATATTATAGAGAAATTATTTAAATAAAGTAATTAATTTTATTACAGGAATTTTCCGCTGATGCTTCCGGTCACCACAACCAAAAAGCGCCGCTTTCCCAAAAAGCCAGCAATGCAGGCGATTCCATGAGTACAGTGGGTGGCCGGCAGACCGGAGCTTCAAAAATGAAAACTATTAACAGGTGAAATTTTTGGCGGACATTTTTGGGCTTATTTATTTTTGTGTTTTAGGTTTTCAAATTTTGTGAAAACTGGAATGGAATCATTCATTTTATCTGGAAATCGCTCATCTACAAACTCTTTGGAGCACTACGAAATTGTGGTATGTTATAATTTTTTACTACATAAATTCTTTTTTGGAAATTTTGTAAGTAAACATTTTTGTTAGTAAAAATTTTTTTACTCAACTTTGTTAGCTTACAGCTTTTTTATTAAAATGTTTTGTTTAAAAAAAATTGTAATTAATTTCAGTTTAACAACAACCAAGTTGAGTGGCAAGCTCCCTCGCAGGCATATACATGCATGGTGAACAAGCCGAAGAAGGAGTCGAAGTTAAAGGGACTAAAAAGTTTTATTGCGTATTCTTTGACTTGCTCGCTTAGTGGAATTCAAGTGTCGCGAAGATACAAACACTTTGATTGGCTCCATGATCAACTTGCCAATAAATATTTACTTATTCCAATTCCTCCTCTTCCAGAAAAACAGGTTGCCGGTAAGTCTTGTAGTAATAAAAATTATTGTTTTATTTTTTTCAGTTTTATTTTATTTTAATTGATTTATGTGTTGTGTTGAATACTTTGTCGTGTGTAAAAAATTATAAACTGACGTTTGATTTTTCATTTTTGAATGTCAGAAAATTTTAGGCAGATACGAAGAGGATCTAATTGAACGTCGAAAATCGATACTTCAACTTTGGGTGAACAAGATTTGCCGTCACCCGGTCTTGAGTCAGTCCGAGGTGTGGAAACATTTCATTACGTGCACCGATACGTCGAAGTGGAAGGCAGGCAAACGCGCCGCGGAGAAAGATGAATATGTGGGCGGAAATTTCTTTCACTGTATCACGGTACCGCCACAGCCATTGTCATGCGAGCTGAAGCAAATTAATAATATGTATGTTTTTATGATTGTTATTGCTAGCAACAGTATATTTTGCTTTTATTTTTTATGTCAAATTTACCTATTTATTGATAAATTTAAAAAAGTATTTCAGCATGGTAAAAATTTTTTTGATTATTATAAAAATTAAATTTGTTTAGAGAGCAACAAGTCGATAACTATGCGAAAAGTGTGCGTAGCATGGACGAAAGTATTCGCGAACTGCACGACCGCATCACTGACACACAAAAGCGAATGATTGGACGTATGTAATTTACCTTGAAATTTTTTAAATTTATTATTATTTTTAGCATATAAGTCGAATTGGCAAAAAATGGCGACGGCTTTCGAATCGCTTGGAAAATCGCTTGAAATGGACCAAACTCGGCGTATCTTTTTACTTTTTAATTTATTTTAAAATTTTTACTTTGAAAATTTAAATAATTGCAATTATTTAAATTTGCTATTTTAAATTATGATATTGTTATAGCTGAAAATCCGGTAAAAGACGCGTTAAAAACAACCGCTCATGTCTTGCATAAAATCGGCTCAGAGCACGAGGATCATGGAAAGCGGGACTTGGAGCAAATTCTCGATTATCTTTACACTTACAAAGGACTATACACTAACATTCCGGATATTGTCAACGTTCACAAGGTAACTCAAATTTTTGATACAAAAAATAAAAATTTAAAGTAAAATTTAATTTTTACTGTTTTAAATTTACTTTTGAGAGTGATGAAGTGAAAAATAAAAATTTCACTTTTTATTTTTGTAAGTAATTTTTTAAACCGGAAAAAAGTAATTTATTTAGTCGGCACTGTCAAAAATGCGAGATATTAGAGCAGAAGGCCGATTATCGCCGACAGACGCGGAGTCCATTCGTGAACGCGTCGACATGACCACTTACGCGATGATGGCGGAAATTAGTCACTTGAACCACGAGCGCGACAACGATTTCCGACAAATGTTTGGCGACTTCTTTGCGCAGCAATCCGCCTTCTACGCCAATATGGGCCGGCAGATGGCCGAATTGGCCGAGATGTTTCAACGGGCCGTGTGAAAAAAGTGTCTGACCATCCAGTTCCGAGGCCTTGTGACAGGAGCATAATATCAATTGAATAAGGCTTTCGTATTGCAGAAGGGATGGTGCTAGGATTATGCTGATTTTTAAAGATTTTTTAAATACTTGACTTTTCTAAAATGGTTGTGACGGCGTAGACATTTTGCGCATTCCGGTTATATCCGTATATTTTTGATGTATATAACAGGGTGTTCTCCCTGGCCCACTTCAATCAAGTGCATGGATTTGAAGAGGGCGCGATTTCGCAATTAAATTCATTTTGTAATCTCTAAAGAATATTTTTAACTTTGGAATTTTATTAGCCATTTTCATTCCAGAACGCACTTATTTAGTTACTTGATCATCTCTTATTTATTTGATAATTTTTAATCCTGCATAAAATTGTAATTGGTAAAAACAAAGATTTATTAGGAAAGGCAATTAGGAACTTAGGAAAGAGTTTCGATAAGTGTTTCTCATTTTTAAAACATTTTTTGAATTAATCCATTTTTTAATGAGAAATATTTCAGTTCAATAATTTTTAAAATTCAAAATGCAAGCTCAAGTTTTTCGGCTGATCCAATTTTTTTAGTTAATTTAAAGTGGAAAACTTCCAAAAAATCAAAGTTTAACATTAATATTTTTCAATTCAATTTTAACTGACGGCTTGAGAAATGAATTTTTCAAAAATGCAAATATGTTAGTGGATTTTTGCATTTTTAATTCGCTCAATTTAATTCCTCAAAAGATTTATTTTTGGCTTTATTTTCATCATAAAATTATATATTGTAAAAATTTTATGTGTAATAAAATATAAAATGAATTTTAATCGCTGAAATGAAACTTTTTAACCTTGGTTTGAAAACATACCAAGTCAAAAATATTAGTTTAGCCAATTTATTTCCATATGTGCAAACAATATCATCCAATTTATTTCCATATGTACATACAATATCATCCAATTTATTTCCATATGTACATACAATATCATCCAATTTATTTCCATATGTACATACAACATCATACATGCAACAATAATTTCAATATTAATCGTAACTTCAATCGCTTCTTTTCCTTTCGATTGATGTCCATGGAAAACTAGAAATACGAAATTTTATATTACTTATAAATAAACTCAGGAAACCTTTTCATAAAAAATGTACGAAGACCAAAAGGGAGAACCGTACTTTTTGCAACCACAAAAAAGGTAAACCGAAAGAGTCATGCAATAAATTTGCGCATTTTTTTGTAGCCGGATGGGAAAATCTCAAACATTGGGAAAATGCCAAAGCAGATTTTTCTTTTGTAAATAGAGTGGCTAACGACTGGAATATGCTAAGTGCAGATGTAGTAAATGCTCGTACCGTTGAGACTTTCAAGAGAGAGACTTGGAAAAGCTCTATCTAGTTAATTTAAAAAATCCTATATTTTCAATATTTTTCTTTATAATAATTTATAATCACTTTTTTTATAATTATATTGTAGCCAAAGGCATTTGTTAGTACCGGATGTTATGATCATTTGGGCCTTCTTACAAAATTTATAATACCAAGAATTCGTTGGTTAGTTTTATCATTACCAAGAATTCGTTGGTTAAATTTTAGGTTGCCAAAATCTCGCTTCTTCAACTAATATTTTCATATAAATGTCAAAATTCGAATTTTAAGAAAAAAAATTCTCGATTTTTGATGAATTTTTTAATTTTTTTAAATTTAAATTAAAAAAGCATTTCGTTCGAAAAATTTTTCCAAAGAAATTTTCCATACCGTCAAACAAAAGCTGGTTTTCATAATTCTGCAAAATATTTCTTGAGGATTGGATCTATCAAACAAGATTTTCCGAAATATTATAAAGGATAGGAGACGATCAACAGCAAATGGTGATATGAAATGCTAGAGTTTTTTTATTGTGACAAATACTCTGTATATACCTCAGAACAGGGGCCGCGATTTGCAGCCAGTTTTTTCGCCTCACACTCAGTGTCGCTTTCAGACAAATTCGAAGATGGTGAAGCTTTCTTCTCGGCATTCTTTGATCGTAGCTTTTTGTTAAGTTTGCTTGAACCAGAAATCAAAGCCGGAGAACGGCCTGCATCCGCTTGCGTTCGCAACTTTTCCATCTTCAATTTATCGGCAATAACATGTAATAAACATTTTTAACTCATTCTCTTTTTACTCCCTTTTAAAATAATGTAATTCTTGAGACTTTGTTTAGTTTTGTTAGTACAAACAAAAAAGTTATTCGCGATTGAAATCGGGGGATTTAGCTGATTCACCCTGTACATCCAACGTATTAAAAAACATTTCC
>SAUE01000088.1:2921-18611 GCA_009724625.1 Deladenus siricidicola | reverse complement strand
ACCGTAAGAGGGAAAGAGGGGAGAAGCAAAAGCCCCGCCTCTTCTCTTTAAATTGCCCACCTTCAAGAATTTTTTACCAAATCGAAAATATTTTTATGCATTTTTTTCGGAAACGCAAAACATATTGATTTTAAAATAGTCCCGTCAAGGATTCGAACTTGCAAAAACAAAGCAAAGGTTCATATAAAATTACTGCATAAATTGTACATAACTTTTTGTTACTGGTTTTTTGAAAAATATACATAAAATATAAAAAATAAACAAAGAATTTTGCAAATTTTAGATAATTTTTGGCGATTTTCTTCGTTGATTTTCGAAACCGATTTTTTAAATTTTCGATGTTCGAAATTTCAAATTTCTGTTGGTTTTCATAATTCCAAATTTACATTTATTACACTCCTGGTGAACACGTATTTGCAGCTGTTTTAATTACGTTTTAATTACCCACGTACAAGTTATGTTGAAACTTACTCGATATTCAGGTTTAACATATAGTGCGTTTACTTTTTCTACAATAAGGCACATTAAATATTGCGAAAAAATCCGTAAATAAGTCGGCATGGCAACCATTTAAAATAACTTTAATTAAACTGAAAACCCGACAACTTGTCTAATTAATTGTTACCCAATACGGAATGTGATAAATCAAAAAATACTGGTATGTATTCCTAAATAATTTAAGAATTGCTTTAATGCTTGGGAGCCGAGTTAAAAAATTTCAACCTCCGATTTTCGGAATTTCAAAGTTTTTTATCATCATATTATATATAATGCACACATCATAGAAGAGGGTTTTTGTTTAATTTTTATTTTAGTATGTCTATTCAATCTGCCACGAGTACAGAAAATGAAGGCACAAAATACGAATTATGCTTGATAGTTTTCTACATGTTATTTCTCCTTGTGAATTTATTCGGATCATTTCTAATCTTTATATTAATTACATTCCTAAGAAGATATGACGTATTTCACGCCAATTTTCGCATGATTATGTGGAATATTTTAATTTGTTTTCTCCTTAACAATTTAATACAAACGATGCGTCCATTCATAATTATTATTCAAAAGATATTTTTACCAGAAAACAAGGTAAAGCTTTTTTCGTGAAAACTAGCTTGAAATCAAAAAATTTTAGCTTCGTGTTGTAATACGGTAATGTCATGTTGTTTAAACCTCAATTGTTAATAGTCAATTATTTATTTTTCATTTTTAAATGAAGAATCTTTACACATATGTTTATTGAATATGTATAATAAGTATAGAAATCATTTGATTCAATTGCATGCATGGAATTGAGCCAATTCCCTACAATACTGTGCATCTTCATCAACATTGGTGGAATAATAACCTGCATGGAACGTCTTTATGCTACGTATAACTATGCTAAATACGAATATGAGGATTTCAGTAAAGTTCTTCACAAATTATTCATCACCATGGTATATTTTTCATCAAAACACTGAATATTTTTTATTGTAAAGCGTTTCAGTGGGTACTTGTGGCCGGATATAGTTTGGTAAATGGCTCGTTGTCGGTTGATTCGTTAAATTACAACTACCTTCAATGCGTACTGTTTCAGTCACGTAAACATTTTTTGAAATCACATTGGCATATTATTTCTACAACCATATTTCAAGCATCCTACTTATTTTCGTTCATTGTAATTTACAAGGTAGGTATACTTCCATTCGATTTTCATAATGTAAACTGATTTTTGCTCAATGTTTCCAAATTTTAGCTAAAGTTGAATTTCAATTGATACGTGTTAAAAAAAGTCGTTAAAAATATCGAAAATATTCAAAACTTAAACAGAGCAGCGCTGCCTGTGTTATGTAAAAAAAGCATGGAAAGTGCAATTTTAAGTTTAACTAAAATTTGGAAACACTACATTTTTCATCAAATTGTATGTGTTCACATCTTACACATTATTGTTTTTGAGGCTAATAAGGAAAAAGAGGCAACGTACATGAAGTATTCCTACGATAGCCTGAGCTCAAGATTTCAAATTGTGGAGAACTTGAAAAGTTCGAAACTAATGATAATTATTACCCTACTTTGGCTCATATCGTTTATTTTAATTCTAATCTCTAATTATTTGATTACTAATTACACAACAAAAACAGTACAAACTAGAATATTTTTGCAGGTATGAATTTTGAAAATTTATTGCAACTATGAATCCTAAGCTTATTTTATACTAAAAAATTATATTTAGGAGAGCACTCTGCTAATAATGCCAGCGTTTGTGAGTATTGTGTCAGCTTATACGATATACAACACAAAAATATTTTCCACAAAAATCAAATCCTTGGCGAAATTTGTACACGAGCACCATAACATATGTATGAATGTTTTAAGTTTTAACTAATTTACTATTTAATCTTTATCAATTAAAATTGAATGTAGAAATTGTGGAAGATATCGAAATGTTCTACAATTATCTGAAAGGCACTTTTTACCTTCTTTTATTTTTACTCATCCTGGTTACTTATTGAATGTTTTTACCCTTTCGTAATCGCAGGAAGGAAATCCCAAGCTAGATGGGGCCCACAATACAGTTGAAAAGGCGATACATATAAGCGAACTGATAAAATTTCAACTATTGACACTTTGTGATGTGGAGAAAAGTTGTACATTAGAATTATAAGTTGTATCCTTTTTATTTAAAAAAAGTTTGCTATAAAAGTTTTGCAAGGCTTTTGGTTTATTCCGAATGTATTCGGAATGGAATATAATGTACATGAAGAGATTTTACATGAATTGGAAACATATTATGTAGATGTACAATTTCCGGTTGGTATGCAGCATACTTCTTGCTGCATAGAAAGTGTGATCTGTTCCTGATGCCCGTAGTAATATTGTATGGTTGCCGAAACGTCGAACCTCAGGCTAACATATAGTGGAGTTAGAAGTGAAAATGGAGCTTGACAAAATTTCCTAAAAGCAAAAAATAATTTTTGGCTTTTTATTTTTAGGACAATATTTTTAGTTGATTTTTTTGTATGTTACATGCTTAAGAAAGGGGAATAGTTCGATTTTCAGACTATTGAAAACAACGTGCATATGTAAATCTAAACACATTATGGACAAAAACCACATTTTACACAATGAAAAATATCTTCCAAGTTTTCCGTAACTTGAATGTCCACAATCGCGACATTTCAACTTTGACCATGAAATGAAAAACCTATAAATTACTAACAGTATATCTCGTACCAAACTATTGTAATTTACCAAGTCTCATACATATGTTTCCGTTTCATGGTCAACGTTGAAATGATCCTATTGTGGATTTTTTCTTGGAAATTGTACATATATGTATTAGATTTTTAGAAAAGAACTGTATATACAAAAGTCGTGTATAGGTTTAATTATTTTTAAAATTCTTGAATTTTCATTTCATCTTCTTCCAGTTAGTTGAAATTAAATGACTTCCCTTTGACAATTCAACTTTATTTCACTTTTTATTTCACGTTTTTGTGGAAAAACACTGGCGACACTAAAAGAACGTTGAAAATAACATTGTAATTAGCATTAATGTGAAAGCGTAAAACATCATATTTCATTACGATACAGATCACGTTTTATTATCTTTTCTTGATATTCTTCCATATTCATTCAAAAATTAACCTGCTAATTCCCGCATAATTAACTTTTCCGGCTGCTACGAAAGTTCAATTCATCAATTTTTCCGCCTATTTATCCTCTTCTTTCAAGTTCATATTGTTGCTTCCTTTCCGGTTAATACTCTCATCACTATTTTTTACTCAGTTAGCATCTAGGATAATCATTTATAAGCATGTTTTTTGATGTTACAGCCTCAAATAAATGTAGATGAGATCTGATTTTATTATGAACTTATTTTTTATTTTACTAAACTATTTTTCGCCATCAGAGGAAATTTTTAATAACTGAACCAGAATTCCGAAGCTATATTATACCGAAAAACATTACAATTCTTGCATATATACTTCAATATATTTAGATGTCGCGGATTTCTTTGATTGTTTTAATCGTCGGCATTAGTACCGTAAATGCTCTTTTCTTCGGTGGTGGCGGTGGCGGAGGATGTTGTTGTCAACAACAACAATCTTGCGGTATTTCATTGAATTTTTTTAGCTTTTAAGTTCGATTATTTTACGAATGTTTTAATTTAGGTTGCGGGTCGCCCCCACCAGGTATGTTTTTTTTCACATATCGTTAATGGATTCGAAAAACATCTTGAAAATTTGAACAATTATCTCTAAGGACTTTTTGTCATCATAGAAAAAATGCGTTATTTATAACGGCACACCGACATTTGCGGACGAAATAATTTTTAAAAATGTCCAATTTTGTAAATCAATGAAATGCTATTTCGGTTCTTGTGGTTTATCGGGGCATGAAAAAAAGTTTTCGGTTGTTTTTAAGGTTTTCTGAGACGGGAACTTCGAATAATGTTTTTTACTGATTTTGTAGTTTTTAACATTTTCACTTGGGGTAGCGTATAGCGGCACGTGTACAATTCGGGGTGGGGTACGGAGGATAATAGCAGCCTAACTCGCGATGTTGACGTTTGACAACTCGTTTTTATATCAAAAAAAAATTGTTTTTAAATTGATAATTATTTCGTCCGCAAATGTCGGGTCCGCAAATGTTCGTCCGCAAATGTCGGGTCACCATTTATAACAATTTGAAAAATTAACAAGAAAAATGCAAATTTTGCTCTAATCAAAATTAATTTTAGCTCCATCATGTGGTGGTGGTGGTTACCAGCAACCTCCACCCCAACAATTCCTGCCTCCGCAACCGCAAGGTTCGTATGCTGCACCACCACCTCAATATCAACCCCCGCCTCCACCTCAAAGTTCATATGCCGCACCACCACCTCAATATCAGCCCCCACCGCCCCAAAATTCATACGCTGCGCCACCTCAACAACAATTCGCGCCGCCTGCTAATTTTCAGTCAGGATGTCAACCAAGATACATAATTGTTCGCCCTGTAGAACAAGTTTCTCATCCAGAATCGCCAATTGGTGGATCATCCAACTATCAAAGTAAATTTTGTTCGTTTTTCAAAGTAAAAGCACTTCTATATGAATATTATACTCTTAAATTCAGTATTAATTTTCTGAATTAAATGAACAAAAATTCATAATTTGAATATATAATTGTAATTTAGCTCCTGTTGAACCAGCTGCAGCCCAACCGCTCACTGCGGCCGAACAACCAGCTGGCGGTAGCTACAAGACTGGAGCTCCGTATAAATCAGTACGCGCTTCGAAAACGGTTCTTGTAGACGCGCGGTGCAATAGCGCCGAGCTCAGACAACTCTTGGAAGAAAACATAGTGGCAGAAGATGCCAACGAGTCGAAACGTCGGGTTCACAAGGCTGCCAACGAGCAGTTTGCCAACTCCGAGGATAACAACCCACAAGGAATTGATGTTATTTGTGCGCCAGGTGCATTCAGTTATAGGATAGCAACCGACTTCTTCTGTGAGCACGCTAAGGCAAACATCACGTGTTTTGCCTACCAACAACACATTAACTAAGGGTTACATGTCCAAAAATAATCTCATCTAGTTTAAGTTAATTGGTCAAACTAACAACCCTTAGTGAGTTTACCAAAAAATCCTAAATGACTTAAATTACGACAGAATTTTTTGGTTACGAATTTTATTCAAAAACATCTAAAAAGTATATTTAATAATAACACTAGATTTATTAATAAAGTTTTTGAATTTTTTATTTCATTCCATGTTCATTGTTTGTAATTAACGGAGGTATTGGGTATTAGAATAAAAATATTTAAAAAACGTAACACCGCAAAATACATAAAACATCCACTAAAAACTAATACAAAACTAGCACCATAACAATACAAAAAAACCGTCCTTTTTTAAGTCTGAAAAATTAAAGTACTTTCAAAAAAACATACAAAAAGCCCACAATTTCCAAAAAAAAGGATTTTTTTAATGTTTGATCGAATTCTTCGTGGAATAAAGGTTTTTCAAAAAAAATTATAAGCACTACATTTTTGTTTACCCGATTTCAAGCTTTTTTTCGTTCTCGAAAAGCGGTATCTTTAAAAATTAAACTCGAATTCATTAATGTTCGCAAAATTTGCGGAAAAATTAAATAAAACCAGAAAATCTTTTCTCACTTCAATTTTCACTTTCCCTAAAAACAGGAATGAAAAATTACATTTAATGAAAACAAAAATGCTGTCCGTTAATTTAGAAAAAAAATGCGCGAAATTACTGAGAGATATAAAAAAAGAATTAATATTGGCGATTTTCCACAATCAACCATGAAGAGAATATATTCCGTGCCAAAAGAGACCAAAAATGTTTTCGAAAAAAAGGTGAAAAACAAAAAATCCAATCTAACCCAAAAATTGCACATAATGACCCTTTTGGGTGGCCATATCTCAAAAACTACTTCATTAAATTTCTAGAAAAAATATTTTAATAAAACAAAAAATCTTGTTCATTAATTAAGAAAAAATGCACAAAATTAGAGAGATACAAAAAAGTAATTAATAAATAAAAGAATCTACTGTTATCAAAAATAAATAAATAAAATGTTTCAAAATTAAAAGATAAAAAAATCCAAAATCCAATGACGCCTAATATTGAATTAGAAAACATATTTAAAAACCCTTACGCTGTAACGCCCTTCAACTCGACAGTGTTGTTGAACATCAGTTCTCGTGTGTTGTGATACAGTGGTAGCGGGTCGGAGAGTGAAAGTGTATCGTTTTCTCCGGTTCCAACAAAATCCGATGACGACCACGGTTGAAATTTTGAAATAATTATGGACGTCAAATTTACAACGTAAACCGGCAAGAAATTCCCGCTCGTAATATTTACCCGGTTCTAAATTTGAATTAATATAAATAAATAGTAAAATAGTGTGTTCTGCTATTTATAAGCCATCGTAAATTTATAAAGCCGCCCGTTTGCCATATAGGCCAATTAAGCACCCATTTAGATAATTATCGATCAATTTTGAAAAAAGATGTGAAAAATTTAAAATTATTATAGCAAACCATAAAGTAAAAATCGATTTTCTCCTCTGATTTATTATATACATCGACAATAACTATCGGCAAACGGTCGCTGGTCAATGATACCGTCTTGGGCATTAGAAGAAACAATATAGTTCCTCCAATTATCACACAAATCGCAACCCACAACAAAATGTGCAGCCACCTAAAAATTCAAAAACATTTTTATCTACAAACAAGAACAAAAATTTAACTATTCACGGTAAAAAAAGAATCTGTACAGTGTTTCCAAAGTTGAAAAAATTTAACTTAAAAATTGATGAAAATTAAATTAAATTTTATTTGCCAAGTTAAACCTTAAACCTTAATTTTACTTTTAAAAATTTTAACTACGAAATTTACGGTAAAATTAAAAGGAATCTGTAGCAATTTAATTTTGTTTCTAAGGTGAAAAGGATGTCTAATCATTGCTGTAAGGAATTACTAAATTATTGTGGCAGTTCTTCTAAATTCTTCAAAATAAAATAAAACGGTCTTCAGAAAAGAATAATTTGAAGGGTCACACTATATATTAGGGCCCGTAATTTTTTGTAAAGAATTACAAATAGCCATTCCCCACCACTATCTGACCGTACACAAAATTTTTTACATACAATAAAAATATGACATACGTTTTATTTGGCTTCAAGCGTTCATCGTTGACAGGAATAAGCGCAATTAATGTACTTTCTAATTCTGAAATTATTATAAATTAAGGTAGCAGTATTTGATATTTTTAAGTTTTAAAATGTAATTTTGTCGATCATTGTTGGGTAAAGCAGATTGTTTAATTTAGTAAAATAAAAAAATTCATTTTTAAAAATCGTTTTTTTTATTACTTATGAAACCAGAAACATAAATTCAGCTTCTTAAACACTTCCTAAATTTCCGAAAAAAAAGTATCCGTATGTATGGCGAAATTTTAAAGCAATTACATACATAACATGTTCAATTAAAGAAACCTTTTGGAATTAGACCGGAGCCATTGCAGCTGGGGCAGGGAATAGAGCCGTCCATTAATTCGGTGTAATCCGTTTGAACCCGACCCCCTGCCGTATGATCCACCGAATTCGTGCGATAATTTGACGATTGTGGAACCAAATTTTGGTTTAATGTGTCATCATTGTTATTTCTAGAAAGCGCGGACCTCAAAGAGCCCGACCTAAAATAGAAATGGTCAATAATATAATAATTAGCACTGTGAGATACGGACCGTATCGTTTTCAGCCCATAAAATCACCAGTGTACTTCTTAGCCCAATCCGGGTGAGGAACTTAATTGCATTTCGAATATAATTAAAGGTTGTGAAATACTCTAACAATATATTTAAAGCGTACCAGCTGGAAATTATCAAATGAAGTCGATCGCGTGTACTAGATCCACTTGTCATTTCATCTCAAATATTCTAAAAAATAATGTATGAAGTGTGGACATAAAATGAAAGTTTATTTTCCGGCCATGATTAAAAAATACAATCAACAAATTAGAGGCACTAGGGAACGATAAATATGTTAGAGAACATTGGGGTTTGTCAATTTTGGGGTTTGTCACTTAGAATTTCAGTCAAAGTTTCTATAACATTTCACTACAATGTAGTGATTGCATAAGTTTGTTTGTTCATCTCGTTTTTTCTAAGGAAAACAAATAG
Organism: Deladenus siricidicola; assembly: GCA_009724625.1. Taxonomy (NCBI): domain Eukaryota; kingdom Metazoa; phylum Nematoda; class Chromadorea; order Rhabditida; family Sphaerulariidae; genus Deladenus; species Deladenus siricidicola. The sequence continues at coordinate 9,933 of SAUE01000088.1, read as the reverse complement.
TTTCAATCAAATCGATGTAAAACAAAATTTCAATGAATGTATTTTATTTGTGAAATTAAAATCACAGAAGTTACTAACACAATGAAGGATTGATGTTTACACGGATGTCTAAATTTAATAGACTTTTTTGATTGTTTATACATTAAAATATTTTACAAACAATCCACTCGGCATAGCATTTCATTCTACATCAAATGATATTTTAAACTTTTTTTCTAGCACAGAAAAAAGTTATGGTTAAAAAACACATTTAAAAATTTCGTTAAAATGTGGTATGATTAGTTTTTTAATAATTTTTTTCTTGCAAAGTTAGAAAAGTTGACTATATCATTCGACGTGAAATTAATTTCTGTGCTGATCAGATCGCTTAAAAATGAATTAATAAAAAATATTTTAATGTATAATCAAAAATGTCTGTTAAACTTAGAAATCCCAAAATGTCGTTCTACCACACCATGGGTGATTTAAAACTTGAATATTTTTGCGGTTCTTCCGTTTTATCACATTCTTGCAGTGTAATTTTCTATGTGAATCCCAATTAAGAGGATGGGATGATGTATCACTAACGAACGATACCACAAAAAATGGTTTTCCTTGAATAAAATAAGCAAAATATGTTTTTCATATTCTGCCATTGTAATACATAATTTCTTGACTCATACTTATTTAGCACTTGAATGGGACGACTTCTGAATTTAATTTGTGTCGCTTCTTCTATACGGAACAGGTTTAATTTTTTGCATTACTAAAATTAACTTACTCATTTTATTTTTAACTACTATTCAGCTCAACGAGTGCCGGACTGATTGGACCAGCGGTTAGATTACTGCTGCACCATTATGAACTTGAAGCATCTAGCGTAAAGGCGTCGGGGCCCAAGAATAATCTGTTGAAAAGGTGAGGAAAATTTTAATATTTTTTGGTTTTATTTTATTTTTCAAAAGTTTATTATTTAAATTATTCTAAAAAAATCAATTTATTTTTTATTTATTTACGCAATTTAATGCGCTTCGAATAATATAAGCGGATATAAAATTAACCAATTATAACATAACAAAAGTCATAAACTTAAACAAAAGTAATAAACACAAAGAAGTTCTAAGAAAGTATTTGCCAACCAGGAATCTTAAAATAATTATTTTAATTTCCGACAATAAATATTTAAATATAATAAAGATATTTTGGACTTTTATTACAGCTTGTTCAGGCATTTAATCTTGTAATTTCCAGTGATCTGCTTCTTTTCATTAATCAGGGAAGATTGACACCCAAAGCCGTTATTCCGTTGTCGAAATCGTCGCCCGTGTTGGGCGAAATTTCTACGCCACCAAGGCCTGTAACTCAAGGAAAATCTGAGAAACCTCAAAACTACATTGACATTCCACTCAGCAATATGCGCCTTACAATTGCCAAAAGACTCTCATCTTCAAAGGTTTGATTTTGCCAAAAAGGTTTTCTCTAAAAATGGCTGCTAGTTTTGGGAATGAGCTGTGACGTCGCCAGGATCGAAAAAAAGAAAAAATATTATATAACCAATAGATTCGGCGAATATACACCTCAGAAAATCAGCAAAAATGAATGCTTGGCGCTGTATTTGACTGTGAATTTGAATACGCTATTCTTAGAGCAGAATAATTAATATTTTAACTTTCCCATTTTTAATTTAGAGTACCATTCCTCATTCGTATCAATCCACCAATGTCTGTGCAAATAATTTATTGGCTCTTCGAAAAAAGTTCCTTCGTGATGGATTCAAAATTTCGGTGAACGATTTGATTATCAAAGCCGCCGCATTGGCCCTACGAGTAGGTTGAAATAATTTCTTTATCCTTCATTTTGTATCCACAAATTTGTAAAATGTTTTGAAAATATATCTGATTCTAGTCTGTCCCGCAATTAAATGTCCAATGGAAAAACGAAAAAATCGCTCGAGTACCCACCATAGACGTTTCCGTGGCTGCCGCGACGCCAAACGGCCTTATCACGCCAATCATTTTCAATGCCGATCAATTGAATGTTGAGGAGATTTCAACTAGATTGCGAGAAATGGCCGGTAGAGCTCGCGAGAATAAGCTCAAACCCAATGAATTCCAGGGAGGATCTTTCACGTAACATTTTTCGAGAAAAAGCTATTTGTCTATCGTTATTTGGTTTTATTTTTAGCATATCGAACTTGGGCATGTTCGGAGTTTCCAAGTTCACCGCTATCATCAATCCACCACAAACGGCTATTTTGGCAGTAGGCGGAGTCCGAATGGAACTTAATGAATTTGATACTCCAGAAAACATGTAAGCCTTTTCCAGTTTCTGTTTTTCCGGTTTTATTACCCGATACTTTTTACACAAAATTATTTTATATGACATTTGCGCCATTCTTGGTATTTTGTTCAAGTAGTTGTGAATTTGACAAAAATGACACACTACCAGGGGATGTAACGAAAAGTTGTCTTACTTATAAACGCTTCTTGCAATGATTATCAATTTTCATTTTATTTTTTTATTTTTTTTAGATTTGAAGTCACATTATGTTTTGATGCGAGAGCCATCACAGATCTAGACGCACAACAATTTCTGCGCATTTTAAAGATGTTGTTAACGGAGCCAGAAACCATGATTGCGGGACCGGAGAAATTCGATGTTTACGAAAATATCGACAATTTCTAAGTGTGAATGAAATTTGTTGTTATAGGTGCAATTCACTTTATTTATAATTTAGCGCTATAGAGAAATTTAATAAATATTTTAGAATGTTAGAATTGATTTGAATAATTTATCATATACATAATATACAAAAAAAAAGTTCTATAAGGAAAACTTCAATAATAAACTGAGATTCGGTTTAAAAATCCTACAAACGTTGACGCAATCCAACTCAAAATCCTAAATAAATTTGGGATTTCTAAAATTTCCTACTACGCATATAAATGCACATTGAGATCAAATTTTTCAATTCAAAAAACATTGAAAAACGAATACGAAAAGCGTGAATTTTCAGAACCCCTGCTGCACACTCAAAATATATAAAAATATTTCTCCATTTTTTCGGCGACGAAAATTATGTGTACAGTGGACGTTTGCAAATGTAGTTGTGAAGTGGAATGGCCGCAAATCCCGCTGCGACAATTCCCATTGAATCGCCCACGGAAGCAATAGATAAAACATATTCTCTGACCTCTGCTCGTGCCTCAAATTTTAAAACAATTTGTAATTTTATAACATGACTGATGTGTTAATCAGGTAAATTTATGAAGTCTTATGCTTCGAGAACACGGTGTAAAACTTCGAGATACGCGTTCAAGCCTAATTCATCATCCTCATTTTTCAATCTTCCACTAAACTTCCGTTTTTAACGGAAATATCAAGGTTGGGCGGAAGTAAAAATTTTCCATTCGGAATTCCGAGGACTCAACAAAAATTCGGAATTCCAATGCAAAAAAATAGAAATTTTTTCCTCTTTATTTTCTAAAAATTGTGAAAATAAAATTGAAAATATGTCTAAAAGAAAATTAGAGATTATTATGTAAAAAATTTGGAAAGTTTCAGGGCTTCATTTTTATTTTGAAAAATTTCCGACTCGGAATAATGAAAAATTCTAATTTCGAGGCTCAAAACCTACCCAACTCTGACCGGTATACTTCACTGAAAAATTTGTTACATTTTATAATTCAATAATGAAAAGTCTTAAAATACCTCCTTGTGTATTCGATTGAATGTGTTGACATAAGCGGCGCCGCCAAAAATCCCTTCGAAGAGGATGAGTGCAAAAATGAATGCAATATGTGGCACAAATGCGTAGACTGCTTCGAAGAAGAAAAATATCACGTTCAGTGTCTAATATAAATGTTAAAAAATTAATCATGATAAATGGTAATCAAAGTGACGTATTTAGGAGGGGGCATACTCCCTTGAGAAAAAGAAAATCAATAGTAAAAATTGAATTTTTTTGATATTCCTCCCTCCTTCAATGAATTTAATGAAAACATTTTGGTAACCCCCCCCCCCCATTCCGAACTCAGACTGGGTAACCGAATTACTTTTTTAAAGTTCATTTATTACCTTCCTATTTTACTCTATCAGATAACTAAAAGCTCAAATATATCGTACGCAAAAACAGTAATTCCAACCAAGAAAGTCAATTTTTTAAACGCAAAAAGAAAAAAGCTTGGTAATATCATTTAAGATATCAATCTGATTGTATTAGATAACCTGTAAGATCGGCAGCATATATAAGGCAAAAGCCGAAAGTTCAATCACATTCACCGAGGATCTCGAAAAGAATACACCGACTTGATACAATACCTGATACCAACGGTATTGGCTTGATAAAGTGAAACGGAAACCGCTGGCACAATCAAAATTAATCAATTCGTACTAAATAAAATATAAAATATCTCCAGCATTTTTAAATATATTTAAAAAAACTTACAAGGCCTTGATTTATTAAATATTCCGCGAAATATACAGTGCTGAGCGGAACCAAATAATGCAAAAGTGACTAAAATTATAATTATATACAAAAAGTTTTTTCTCAAAAATTGGAGAAAAAGAGGCAGAAAAAGTCATTCATACAAAGAACTCATAAGCAAAAGCGTAGCCAAAAAAAATTTCGGATGGAGGAAGGAGGCAAACCAAAAATTTGTATTACCTGCAAAAAGTGTACTTCATATTTTCATTTCGGAGACGTGCATGGTCCCACCAGCCCCCTGGCTACGCCCCTGCCCATAGTCATCTGAAATTTCACGTTTGAAATACTTACAAAAACAATCAAAAGCTTTTCTTTCATCGATAACGCTTGGCGTGGTTTTCCCGCCACTGTATTAGCCGGTGAGAGAGCCATGTTGCTGTCGCTAATCCTTTGAGATTTCGAAATTGTACTCTCCTTCTCTTCTGAATGTGGGTCCTCGAGTGGTGGCGACGCGTTGCGAACAATCCACGTTTCCGGTTTCAACAATTTCATTCTTTGTATCGATGGTGACGGCGTTAGGACAAACCAATAACTGAAAAATTCGAAGTAACAATCAACGTATTCATTGTAAATTAAACGATAACCAAATACTTCGACAAAAATTCTACAAAATCTTTTAACCCAAACTGTTTAAAAAAACTAACGTCATTGCAAACACAAATGGAACGAACAGCATAGATAGAATAGCTGTCTCCGCATCCAGATTTGCCAAGCTCGGCTCTGTAAGCAATGCATATGTCAGAGCACCCACTATTCCGGCGCCACCTGTTCCAGATGACCAGAGAGAAACCGTATTCCTAAACGTGTCTTCCAAAATATAATTAAATATATTCCGAATCAATTTTTATTTAAAATTTTTCAATTATTCGAAGAACTAACGTGGAATAATGAGCTGATAGCGCTAAATAGCAAATTTCACCAAGACCAGAGCTAATCGATGCAAATACAACCCCGAGCACAGCGATATTTATGTTCCACGAGTACGCAACTGTCACAAAGCTGAGCACTTGAAAGAAGCAGACAAAAAAATGTCTAAGCCTGTAACAAAATCAATCAAAGCTAGTTTACGACAACCATAAAAAAGATCAGAAAAAATATAAAAATTATTAAACAGTTTTGAGTATATTTTGCAGTTCCTACAGCGAAACTTTTTTGCGCTGAATTGACGTCTTTTTTAAATAAAAATTTCGAAAAACTCTATTTTCGGTTTTATAAACGTCAAATTAAATTCAAACGTCAAAATAATATCCACATAAAAATACCCTCGAAATTGGGCAATAATTCTGTAAAAAATATAAAATGCTAGTAGATGTACTTTTGGCTTAGCGACGAGAAAAATAAAAATTCACACTATACTTAGCTTCAAAAACCGTTTTTGAGATTCGCTGAAAAAACAATTGAGAACCAAACGAAAAAAATCGACTACATTCAACCTTAATCTTCTCCATAAAAATCGATATTTCTCCAAACTTTAAATAACAAAAAATACCCAAATGGAATTGTGTGCATGAAAAAAGGAAAAGTGAGCTTCACAAATAATGTAGGCAAAATATTTGCCAACAGAATTGCAGCTGTAGACATTTCATTGCAATAACGTTCAACAATTTTTTCCTAAATAATTATTAGTGAAATAAGGTTTCATACAAAGTAACAAAATTTACACCGCATCAATAGTCTACTCAACAATAAGCCTATCTACCCTTTTTGTATAACAATCGTTTTTTACCGTAATCTCTTGCCAAATTTGAGAAACCCCCATAAAAATATATACTTCACAAACGAGCGTGATATTTAGCGTGTCATCTTTTAAAGTAGGATTGGCTGAATGCTCCTGCCTGGAGATTATATCCATTGCAGCGCTTAGCATAATTACATAGGCATAATTGTTTGCCAATCCGAATATCCTAAAAAATTATTGCAAGGAAATGAATAATTTAGAAATCAGTTTGTTACCAAAATGCAATGAGGTCGCGGATCGATGACATCACTCGTGAAATAATAAAAGCGTGTCGCAAATTCTGGTATACCAGCTGGTAAAATTGATGCGAATTCTCACGCGATTCTCCCGTTGGACTCCAAAGCACGCCGCGTTCAGCTAATGTAAATTTCGATGATGGGATTTTTTATGGTCCCACAGCGAAAGTAAATGTCTATTAGAGGTTTATTAAAACATCATGCCTATTCAAATATTTTTAATGGCACACCAAGTTTCCCGAACAAAAACAATAAGAATTGTTTTTAATTAGTCTTTCAAGCATTTATTAACAATAAATTTTTCACAATATTTATCACGTTTTTTGCATATTTATCATTTTTTGTAATATTAACCAAATTTTATGCGATGTTAACCAATTTTTTTATTCGTCAACGGACTTGGTGCCAGAGCATAGTTGTGCGGCAATGCTGGCGACGCCTCCTTTTCTTCTCCCGAATTTCGGCTTGTGTCGGCAAAATCGGAACGAGAAAGCTGAAAATTGAATAAATTTGACATTAAAATCAATTAAATTTTTTAAATGTATTCCAAACTTTAAACAATGCCGTTTTAAA
>SAUE01002943.1:41196-58977 GCA_009724625.1 Deladenus siricidicola | reverse complement strand
ATGTATTTGGAACGTTTCGGTCGTGACACTTTTTCTCTGGTAATATTTTAGCGGCAAATACACGGCGTTGAATGCAAAAAATAATTTTTCGAGATTTTGGAAATTTTCGCAAAAAATTATATTAGATCTGTACAAAACGTCACGCCAAAATACCGCAATTTTGAGTGAAGTTTCGAAAATCGTGGAAAATACAAGATGGCACCGACATTTGTGGACGAACATTTGTGGACGAACATTTGTGGACGAACATTTGTGGACGAACATTTGTGGACGAACATTTGTGGACGACATTTGCGGACGACACTTGCGGACAACATTTACGGACCCGACATTTGCGGACGAAATAATTTTTAAAATTTCCAATTTTTTAAATAAATGAAATGTTATTTCGGTTCTTGTGGTTTATTGGTTTATCGGGACGTGAAAAATTTTCTCGTTGTTTTTAAGGTTCTCTGAGACGGTAACTTCAATAATAATGTTTTTACTGATTTTGTTGTTTTTGTACAGTTTTTAACATTTTCACTTGGGGTGGCGTATAGCGACCCCCAACACGTGTACAATTTACAATTCGGGGTGGGGTAAGAAGGATAATAACTCGCGGTTTTGACGTTTGACAACTCGTTTTTATATCAAAAAAAATAATTATTTTTTAAATTGATAATTATTTCGTCCGGGTCCGCAAATGTCGTCCGCAAATGTCGGGTCCTCAAATGTCGTCCGCAAGTGTCATCCGCAAATGTCGGGTCACCTACAAGATGACTAAAGTGAACAAAAATTTTAATTTGGGACGCCGTGATATAGTGAAAAAGGCAATGATAAATATTAAAAATGACAGGATTTTGAGTAGGTACCAAGAAAGCGACGAAAAAGAAGATAACAAAAAACTTGAAAAAAACAAAGCCTTAGAAAGAAGATTTGTTATCTTCTAAGTTTTGTAATACATAAAAATGACGTTTAATTTTTCAAATATGTTTTAAAATAGGTTCAGACAAATATGTCCGAAAGAATAGTTTTGTGTAAAGTGTCTAAAAATATCAAAAAACAAAGCCTTAAGGAACGCTTATAAAACATTCTGGATAAGAATACACTTAAAAATCTTAAGTTTTTATTATAGATCAAAAGGACAAAAGAGAAATTCAAATCTGAAAAGAAAAATTATAGTTTACGAATTCTGGTTCAACTATTATTAATTCTGCAACTCTAGATATATATTTTTAAATTTGTGTGATCCATTTATGAAAGGATGTAACACTTTAATGTTAAATTTTTGCAATTTCAGGAAACGCACATATGTATCATGCATGGTAAAATTTGCGGATTGCGATTTGCGGCGGCCCACCCCTGATATGTATGCACTCAATAAATTTTTGAAAGAGCGCCGTTTTTACAAAATAAATTAGGTTTGAAATTTCCTTTTTAAAATTTTGAACAACGAATAAGGGGTGTGCGGAATTCCGAATTGCGAACGCTTGGGCTCGTAATTACGAATTCCAAGTTTTGAAAGTCCTTCCGAATTGCGAATTTTGAATTCCGCACAGCCCTGAAAGTCGTGATCGACCTCCACCCAAATTAAGAGGCATGTATGGCCACGACAATTAAAAATTGGAAGTCTATCTTTTTCTTGAATTGTCTGCTCTTTCGTATTGAATTGAACTATTGCTATTTAATAATGAACTATCTGATTTCGTTCTACTTCTTTCTCACAATGCTTGGTTTTCACAAAACGTGAGGGTTGATAGCGCAAAATTTTCGTGGTAAAACGCAAAAACAATTTCTCAAAAATTATAGGTCTGAACCATAGCTGATTTGTTTGGTTTTCGTTCGATTTTTATGAGTAAATATAATTTTATGTTCTCGGAAATGCGTTATTTTTCTTTATTTAAAAAAAATTTAAATTTTTTCAAAAATGTGGGCTCAAAAATTTTCGAATTTGGTGGGGGGGGGGTCTGAACTTAAAAAATCGATTTAGGGGTCTGCTACTTTATGTAAAGCTTATTATATCTAGCTACATTTTAACGACTAATTTTTAGCTACATTACTCGTAAGATGAACAAAAAAAAATTCAACGAAAGTCGTATTCCCACTGTCGAAAAATTATACAAGTTTGTTTATTCAGTGTTAGAGGAGACTTTTATTTTATGATAATCGAAATTATAATGTTCAAATTTGCTTTAGAGGAAATCAACAGTCGTACCAAACCGCTGGAGGATTTGATGCCGACGATGACGAGTTCGAGGAGACTAGGGAACGTATTGCAGAAGCTGCACAAAAAAGTAAATAGAAATATCTTTCTTTAATTATTCGGTTATTACTACCGATTTTTTAACTGAAACTTAATGGTTGATATATTAACCAAAACAATTATTTTTTTAGAGAGAGATCTGCCTTTTGAACATCTGTCGACACCCGACAGTTGTATAGAGTGCGGTGGAATGTTGTTCGATTCCTTTTTATGGGAGAAGTATAATCACGCCGTTTGCGATAATTGCAGGTTTTTTTAGAAAATTTTGTATTTGTTATGATAATTTATGTATTATTTTTTTGTTTGTTATTATTAATTTATTTGGTTTTGCTCCACAAATTAAGAATTTTTTAAAACATTTTTGTAATGCAGGAAGGATGGCTTTTTTAGTTTTAAAATTTATTAATTTTATACTTTTTTTCAAGCTTAAATTATTTCATTTGAAAAAAATTCGCGGAATTTTTTTCAATTTAGGGACGACACGGGAAAGCATAAATTAATAGCTCGTACGGAAGCGAAAAATGAATATTTGTTGAAGGACTGCGATTTTGATTTGAGGAAACCGATATTGCGCTTTATTGCGAAAAAAAATCCCCACAATCCTCGATATGGCGACATGAAATTGTATTTAAAACTTCAGGTTTATTTTTAATTAAAAAAACTTTTACTGGAACATTTAAACGTATCCACTTATTGTGAAACGAAAATATCGTAATATATAGGTTGAACAAAGGTCACTGGAGTTGTTTGGATCATGGAAAGGTTTGGAAGAAGCGAAATCTCAAAGGATAAAAAATCGTGAAACTATTGTCGAAAATCGTTTTGAGCGTAAACTGAAGCAAATGCGAAAGGACGTATGCAATTTAGTTTTTTGATTAAGAATGTTTTTGTGAATTAAATTAAGTTTTTGAATGGTTTAAAATATTTTATATATTTTCAGATTACGGGCGGTCCTCAACTGTCGCTTTCCACTGGAGACAAGCACGTGCATGACTACGGCGCGGAAATTTACAACGCAAAAAGTGGTGTTTTTTCAAAGGAATGCAAATCCTGTGGCTTTTATTCGACATATGAGAAAATGTAATTTGTATTTTGCTAGGATAATTTGCTTGAACTCAAAAATGTTGTAATCCATTCTTCTGCTTTAAGCGAATATTAGTTTTGTTTTGGTTTTTACTTTTTGGATGGCTAATTATACTTCGGAATTTTTAATTTATGCCAGTAATTCCGGCTTTATTTAGCTTGATAAATAAGTGATTTGCGTAAATTCAGTTTGGCGAAATATTCATTGTGTTATATATATTTTGGGGAAGGGTTATATTTTGAATTTTGGATGATTTCAGTTTATTTTATTTTTATTTTTGACAATTGAACCGACGATTTTCGAAAAATTAGAAAAATCTTAGTTTGAACGCAAAGTGAAGACAAAATGTAAAAAGTTATATTTAAACATTTTATTTATTTTTGCTTATTTTTATTTTATCTATCGAACGCACTGTCCTAATACGGATATTGTGCATTTGTGAAACGGGTATTTTTCATATAAACTTACATTTATTTTGAAAATTTACGAAGAAATGATATTTAAAATTGCAAAACATTCTATATCTGTAGAGGTTTATCGTTATTTTAAAGCGGTATTTTACGGAGAAGTTTAATAGATTTTTTTTTGCATTTTTAAAAAATTATTGTTTTTGATAATTTTGTTATCATTTTGAGCTTGTAAAATTTTGAGTATAAAGCCTAATCTTATCTTTATGCTTGCTAGCCATAACAATGAATAATTTGTCGCCGGAGTGTATTTTGAGTGAGATCAACGGTGCGACACATTCCGTTGAAAATTCTAAACGCGATGTTGAAAAAGTCAACGAGCGAAAAATCAATCGTTTGACAAATGAAGTAACGCGAAGTATTTGCACCGGACAAGTGATAATTAGCCTGGCTGGAGCGTGTCGAGAGCTAATCGATAATGCACTAGATGCTGGAGCAACAAATATTGGTAATTATTTCTTTCAATTTGATGCGTATCCTGTAACTTTTAGTTTGAAAAATTGCAGTATTTTAAAGTTGTTTTGAGTTAAAATTTTAATTCTTGATAAAATTAATTTAAACGGAAATTTTATTTTAGAGATTCGACTAAAAGAGAACGGGATACAAATTCTTGAACTTATTGACAATGGTAGCGGTATCTCGGAGGAAAATTTTGATTTATTATGTGAGTGGTTTATAAGTTGAGTTTTGCCTATTTATTAAAGTGCATAAAATAATGATTGAAAATGTTCTAGGCAAACCTCATAGCACTTCGAAGTTATCGGCCATTGAAGACTTCAATTTTTTAAGTACTTTTGGTTTTCGAGGAGAAGCATTAAATGCGTTGGCGGCATTAAGGTTTTTTTTTATATTAAATTTACACTTTTAAAAAGGTTACCCGAATTTTGCGCCCCGCGTAACTTGCGCCCCGAACTTTGCGCCCGGAATTTTGCGCCTCGAAAATTTTTGGGGCGCAAAATTCCTGAAAAAATAGGAATTTTGCGCCCCGCCAAAAAATTTATTTTTAGGAATATTGCGCCCCATTTTGCACGGGGCGCAAAATTCCGATTTTTTCAGGAATTTTCGGGGCGCAAAGTTCCGGGGCGCAAAATTCGGGGCGCAAGTTACGCGGGGCGCAAAATTCGGGCAACGTTTAAAAAACGATGTATCGCAAATTATATTTGATAATCTCTTCAATATTATAATATTAATAAGGAAAAGATTTCCTTCAATAAAAGTATTGGTGGCCTAGTGGCAGCATTTTACGTTTATACTTGCTGTAGCTACAGGTTCAATTCCATGTTGGAGGCAATGATGTGTTAGTGGTTGGTCCGTGTTTCCGACAATTAGATTGACGTTAATACAACCCATTGAGCCTACTTTATTTTTTCTTTCTTGTTTTGAAATAAATAACCGAGTCTTTTTTAGTGAACTTACAATTACAACGCGCCATTCCCTAGCAAAAATTGCTTCACGTTTATGCTTTGATCGCAATGGAAATTTAATCAAAAAGGAGTTGTGTCCAAGGCAGGCAGGTATTTTTGAAACATTGCTTTTTATTTATTTTTATGTGTACAATTAATATTGTGCATCGGTTTTATGATTTTTAAAAAAATGTGTTTTTGATGAATTATTGAGTCGTTTAAGGTTGGAACAACGATTACAGTCACGAATATTTTTGCTACTTTGCCTGTTCGTCGTCAGGAATTAGTACGTAATTCGAGACGTGAGTTTCTCAAAATGCTTTCATCAGTTCAATCATTTGCATTATCTCGAATTGATTGTCGCTTCAATTGTTGTAATGCGGTGAACGGGTCAGTTAATTGAATGTTTAAAAAAATTAATTTTCTAAGCAGACTTAATTCTTTGTATTTTATATTTTTGTAAGCTGGATGAATTAAAGCCGATTCATTGGTTTTATTCAAAGGTTAAGCATAATTTTGATATGAAAAATGTTTTGTATCGCGCGAAGTTTGATGTAACAAAAACGATTTATCTTAATTAAATAGTTTACAGGAAGCGCATACAAATTTTATCTACTCCGGGAAATTGCACTCAGTTAAAAGAGGTAATATGCTGTAAGTTTTTAATATGTCGCAAAAAATGTTTTCTAGGTTATTTTGAGTTTATTTGGTGTTGTAAAAGCAGAAAAGGGTTCGAGCATTCTGGTTATTGATCAGGCTGTACCGGATGCTGAAACTCTAGCTCTGTACGGCGTGAAATATGATCCGAAGAGCGATGATGAGATATTTAACGAAATCAAGTAAGTTTTCTGATGAAAATTCAAAGTTATTTTTTCAAATATTTAAAAAACAAAAATTTAAAAGAACAAAATCAATTGTAGATTTTTGATTTTTTAGGAATAGTATGTATATATTGTTTTTAGACTTTCTGGTTATGTTAGTTCGTGCGAATTTGCATGTGGTCGAAATTCCGCGGATCGTCAATTTATTTATATTAACAAAAGACCCGTCGATTTTGCAAAGGTTTAATTTTTTTCTTTTTATATATTTGAATATGTGCACAATGATTTTTTTGTCGAAATTTCGATTTGCTCTAATATTTTTTGTTCACGTTACATAATTTTGTCGATTTTTTCTAATGTACATAGTTAGCTTGCACCAAATTTCAGTATTCTAAGCGGAAATAAGACTTCTTTTAGATATTACTTTGTTTTATTTTAATTTGTGATGTAACAATAAGATTGCGAAATTGCAGCTAAATCGAATAACTAACGAAGTCTACAGCCATTTTAATCGCGGCCAATATTGCATGCTTGTTCTTTTTATAGAAGTTGATCCTGGTTTGTAGTATAATTTTTTATTACATTTTTAATGGGATGCATTTATAAAAAGTAACAATACATAGCTCAATTTTAGCAAGATGTGTATATTTTTGTTTTTACTTTTTTAATACTCGTTTATTTTTTGCAAGGCCAATGAATTTTTATTATTTAAATTTAGCGAAATTGGATGTGAATGTGAGTCCAGATAAAAGAACAGTTTTCCTTCAAAACGAAAAGGAATTGTTTGCGAAATTGCGCGCTTCGCTGATGTTTACATTCTCAAAGGTCGACGGAAATTGTCGGCGTGGCGGGATGGCAATATCAGCTGATAGCCAACGCCATTTTTTAACTTCAAAAATAATGTAAATTTTAATATTTGATTTTCTGGATATTGGTGGCAAAAACGTTGAATTTCTAAAAGTTATTTTTTAACCGCTTGAAAATACATAACGGATGAGCTTGTTTTGAATAGATACATTGCAAAATTCAGAATATTAATTATATATTTTTAAGCGGTGGAATTCATAATGAAAGACGTTCTTCTGCGGAACTCGAGTTTCTCACTCAAATGAGCACAGACGACGTGGAAATTGGCCTGGGCGGGTATACAGATCGAGATGCTTCTTTTACGAATTTACACAATTCATTGCTCGATTTGACAAGTGAAGATGGTAGCACGCATTCCAGCTATCTTTTACCATCATCGAAGCTTTCGTCAGATGGAAAGCATTTGAAAACAGCATCTTTTGTAGAAAAAAATCGGAAACGTTCAGCGCCGCAAGATTCTGGCGGTGGCGATTTTGACGAATTACGGTGTATCGATACAGGTACTTTTTTATGTACTGAAAAGTAGGTGTTAAATCGAATGCGATATTCTCTAGATTTTAAAATAGAAATTAATAAATTAAGTGTATCAAATTTTTAATTTCTTAAAGGTTATATTATATAACTTAGAGAGGGATAGTGGAATGTTTTTCTGGATAACTTGGTTTTTACTGGAATATAATTGTTGGTTGTCATATATTACTACATAAATATTTTTTGTTTTGTTTTTGGGGATTCCGAATTCGCTAGCCGTTGACGACATTTTCGCAGTTGAGGAAAACGAAGATGTTCATCGTTCAACAACTACATCAAATTCGATGCTGAGTTCTGATTTGATGGCCGAAGTTGACGCCGTAGAGAAAAATGACGCAGAAACCGATTTGGAATCGAATAAAACATCGCTGCATTCGAGAAATAATTCTCAAAAAGCTTCAAATTTATTTTCGAAGTTTTTTCCAGTGAAAAACACCAGCCAATCTACAAAGTATAATGCAAAACTTTCGCCATCAGAGGGTCTTCCGCTATCGGATAGCTATCAACAATTTCGCGATTCGATGAAAAAGACTCTACAAGCGTATGAATTTCAACCCATTCGTTCAAACAATCCAAATACGTCGACGCCGTTGGGCACTCAAAAATCTCAAGATCAGCAAAGAGGCGGTTTTACGACGGCCGCAAAATTGTTCAGGTTATTCGAATTTATTTTATTCGGTTATGAATTCACTGTCAAACTGCGGCACAATTTGAGGACTGCTTTTTCCTACATCGTTTTTTTCATGGATATATTATTTTAAGTAATAATCAACTTTAAACTTAATTCATATATCAAGATATTCTTTCAGAAATAATATGAAGAGCTTGGAAGAAAGTAATTACGCCAACGCAGTCGTTGAACATGATGGGGGATTGAAGGAAATTCAGCAGCAACCGGTAATTGCTGATACAAAATTCGAAGATGACGGTAACAAGAGGGTCGAGAATTCTACGGATCTCTCTATCGTTGTTTCTTCTGCGGCGTCAGAATGGACTTTTCAGTCTCAAAACTTAACGACAACTACAGTGTTTTCTAAGGATGAATCAATTGTGGATGCCAAAGTATTATTTTTAAGATGCGTATACTAACACTTGTTTAAAACGTAAATATAGTGAAAAATTACTTATATGTATGTAGAGATATTCATTTGATTAAGTTTTTAATTTTTTTAAATTTGATGAGTTTTTACAACAAATTAAAAATATAAGTTATAAATTGTGATTGTGTGGAAAATACTTAATTAAGAAATATAGGCTTGCACAAGTGTACAATATTTGCAAGACGGTCATGGTGAAATTTTGCGACCACAGCAAACGCTAGAAATATCCGGCTTTGCAAAATTGCGGGAAATGGTTTTAAGGCGAAAGTCGCTGGGGATTAATGGAGGAAAGGATGACGGTCGACGAGAATTTCGCTGTGAGATTGAAAGCCTACCGGTTGTCGACAACGATCAGACACATGCAAATTGTAGTGATCAACTCGATCAAAATAAAACGACGCCAGAAGCCCATCTTAATTTAATGCTCAAGTATATTTTACACTTTATTAACACATTTTTGTGCTTGTTTTTGCTTGCTTTGAAAAACGACATTTTTTAGTAAATCAGACTTTGCAAAAATGGAAGTGATTGGTCAGTTCAATAACGCATTTATCTTCACACGATTAAACGATGAAATGTTTATGATCGATCAGCATGCCAGCGACGAAAAGTTTAATTTCGAGCGCTTCAAACGTCGTGCGCAAATTGCCACTCAAAAATTAATCAGGTTTTTTGAATTACATAAGGTGCCGGTTTGTAGGAAATGCCAGAATTTTGCATTGTTTGGATTTTTTTAAAATCTTAATTAAAAATCTAATTTTTGTGAAACAATTAAATTTCAAGAATGTATGAAACTTTAGCACAAAGGCATTGGAATTAGGAGCCATTGAGGAAAGCATTTTACGTGACAATGTTGATGTATTTCGTGCCAATGGATTCGACTTTATTTTTAACGATGGCGGTTAGATTTATTTTTGTTAAAATTTCAATTTTTTTGTCATTATTTTTCGGTTTTTAATGAATTTTTGGTTTAGAAAATATATGTATGTGAAGAGAGAAGTTGAAAATGGAAATTATTTTTAGCTCTTAAAATAATTTATAAATATTTATTTTTAGCGGAAATAGGACGACGAGTTTTACTAAGTTCTGTACCCGTTCTGCACGGCTGGCAGTTTGATAATACTGGTAAGCAGTTTGGAAACAATTTTTAAAATCAGCTACATTTTCTTCAGATATTGAGGAGATTGTTGGTGTACTTGCTGACTTTCCCGGCGTAATGTATCGGCCGGTAAAATTGCGGAAAATTTTCGCATCTCGTGCTTGCCGTAAATCAGTGATGTTTGGCAATGCGCTCACCAAACAGCAAATGCATCAGGTATGTTACTCTATTATTTTTGTTTCGTAAAAAATTTCTTTACTTTCGCAAAGAAGCAATTGGATTTTTTATTTTAATGATTTTTATGTTGTATCACTTTTTTAGATTGTTTGTAATATGGGGACGATGGAACAGCCTTGGGTAGATTTTCCTATTTGAAAGTTTTGATGAGCCGCTTTATTTTCGATTTTTTATAGAATTGCCCACACGGTCGGCCGACTATTCGCCACTTGTGTACGATAAGGACGAGGAATGTCGAAAATGTTTATGAAAGTTCATGTTAATTATTGATTTTGTAAGATGAAAACATTGCTCATCAGTTTTTGTAAATTTATGAACCTTATTGTGCGATAAAGGATTTATTAAAAAAATATTGTAATGTCAAAATTAATTCCTATAAATTTAAATAAAATTTTTAAACAATAAGCAATAAATTTAGCTTGACTAATACTTGTTTTTCTGAATTTGAGGAATTTTAATTCCTCAATCTGATGAAATAAAAAAAATTCATCTTGGAACAATCATACTATTTTGATAACGAAATGTTGTATTAAAAGTAGCGTGAATTGCAACAATTCCGACTAAATTTTCAATTGTTCAATGGGTTTTATTTATTCTCCTTACACTTTTCTCAGAAAATTTAGTCAATATCGTTTCTCGGTCTTACTCCTTCATATAATAATGATAATGGCAAATTGCCGAAATAATAAAACAATAGTAAACGGAAGAAAGTCAATGCATAATAAACTAATTCTGAGACATCTTTGGGTTTATGATGTTGGGCGAAAAACTCATCACGGATGTATTTTATCCAAGAGCTAAAGGAGATTAGTAATCAGTGTATTTTTTCGGACGAAGTACGGTTTAACGAAAGCCTTATGTGCAGTGCAAATAATAAAATTTGATGGAGTCTATATTGGACGAATTGTGGGAGAATTTAACGGAAAAGTGATGATAGGTGAAAAAACACTGAACTTGTGCACCATTTGGATTTATCCAGTTTGGATTACATTATTTCGTACGGGTTTTGCACGTTCTTATCATTCAGGTGAGTCGCATTGCTCACAGACAAGTCGTTGAACGGTCATTTTTCAATTCTTGAATAAATTAGCGCAAAAATTGATAATTTTTATTGTATCGGATCATTATTAAACACATACTCAATAATCTTTGGCCAAGCCGTGATAATGTTGCGCTTAATTACGAATATTATAGACAAATGTCTAAAGGCAGCAGATGATGGTCCTTGTCAATACTTCCAGCTGAAATGGTATTGGGACATTGCGTTAAATCAGTGCCACCAATTCAACTATGGAGGATGTCTGGGTAATCAAAATCGCTTTGACACAAAAGCATCATGCGAACGCCATTGCCTTTTCAAAGTATACGATGATTTGAAAATTCCTGGTACTATTCTTGTTTTGTAAATTAACTTTTTTGTTTTGTTTTACAACAACATTCGTAGCGTAAAAATGTCATAAAACATTTTTAAAATCCTTTGAAGGAAATTTTTTTAAACGTTTTGTGAATGTGCTTCAGCGGTTTGCCTTCTCGATGCGGAGCCTGGCTATTGTCCCAGTACAACCAATCCGTCAACGGACGCCCAGTGGTGGTATTTTTTCGACGCAAAACGTGGAATTTGCTCGCAATTTATCTACTACGGTTGTGGGGCGGGGAATGGTAATCGTTTTTACAGTATCTACCAGTGCCGTACGCTTTGTGGTCAGCGCTCTGAATTTCAATATGGTAAACATTATAATGTATACATAAAGATAGTACAAATTAATTATCTTTTGTCACAAAGGATGACTACATATTATGTATGTACGTATTTATTTAATTGTTTATTTTATAGCAATTTGAAAATGTCTTTGGAATTGTTTCTTTTTTACTATTCTGAAAAATTTCCATTTTGGATTTTATTGTAGAATGCGAGAGATGTGATTACCGAACGTCCTATTGTAAATTTAATTCAAAATACAATGTTTCCTGTGAATGTCGTGGGGGGTATGAACGTCGCGGCGAGGAATGTGTTGGTAGGCGTATTTGATCAGCCTTTTGTGCCACATATTATTGCACATACTGTTCATTTACATTTTGTTGTGTGTTGTTTTAGGTATTTTGTTGTTTTCACATGTTTGTGTTTTGATTTTAGATATAAATGAGTGCCGACTTTCGCCATTGAATGAAACTATTTGTGGTGACAAAAATTCGATCTGCACAAATACTTTGGGATCTTTCAAATGCGATTGTCAACCGGGCTTTGTGAGGCGTAACGAAGAATGCGTTTACGTTGGCATTGGTTGGAATTTGAATAGATTATAAAAAATTATTTTATTAAATTTTTAATTCAATGCTATCCTAATTTTCAAACAAAACCAGGAACGGCAAGTGTTGGCGGAAATTGTATGGATTGTTCAAAGAATGCGGAATGCCGTAATGGAATTTGCCAATGTCGCGTCGGTTTTGTTGGCGATGGATTTAATTGTGACGGTATTATTTGTGATTGATGCATTTATAAATTCAATATAGTACATACAATAATAACTTTATACAAGTGAAAATATAAAAAATGTTTGAAATAAGCATTATCAAAGCTCTTTTCAATCAACAATCAATTTATAATTACAATGTAGTATTCTTATTTTTTTCTTCTCATTTTTGATGTGGATGAATGTTTCGTGGCAGAAGATTATCCAAATGAATCGCCGGAAGACAAGGAATTTGAACGATTACTGTTGGATTCGTCAAGTTTCGAAAATATTTCAACAAATTACACAGATAATTTATTTAATCTTACGCTATCAACAATAACATCAGCAGAACGAGCACCATCATCCTTGACATCAAGTACCGGGCAGCGAGTCTGTGATGAGAACGCGGTATGCAAAAATCGTAACGGAACATACCTTTGCGAATGCGCCCCTGGTTACGCAGGCAATGGCCGAACATGTACGCTGGACAGCGGTAAGACTATCAATAAAATTATTGGCAACAAATTTATTGGAATAATACATACATATTTCGATTATAATAAAAAAAAGTTAAAAATTCTTCTTCGGCTTCTTATTTCAACGTTACGTTAGAGTAGATAATTTATTTTCGTCTTTGTGATTTCAACTTTTGCCCAATAAATGCATTTCATAAAAAAATGTTCCCTTCTACCAACTTCATTCACATAAAATAATAATACATTTTTAAAGATTGGCTTTTTTTCCAGCGGCATGTCTCGACAAATTTGACTCTCTTTACAAAAAAGCTAGCGACGAAAGCGCGCCGGAATGGCGCAAATTTTATCACTATTCTCATGCGACAAAACAGTGCAAAATGTTTTGGTACGGTGGTGGCGGTGGTTCATCACGAAACATTTTCTCTCAACTTTCAACTTGTCGAGAAATGTGCGAAAAATCGTTAGTGCGGCGGAAGGACGGTAAATTTAACCTTTTTTAACCAAAATTATTAAAATTTAGTCAAATTTTTTTATTGCATTTAATTTTTTTATTTTCTACAATGAAAATACATATAAGGAATATTAAATGCTTGTAAATATGTAAAACGGTATTCAATCCCATTTATTTTTTATTCCATACTTACAAACTTTTTTGAACGTCATTTGGCGGCCAAGTGGCAATGAATTTTAGCTAAATTAACAAACATACGACATTTCGTGAATACATAAAAATGTGAAAGCGCTCTTTTCCTGAGGGAATTTAATTTAGCGGGAAAATTTTGATTTTATATTTTCGGGCTAATTTTCTGCAACGTTTTGCATTTCAGGACAAATAGTATTTTTAATACAAAATAAAATTTTTATTTTATAAACATTATTTTTTATAACTTTTTTATGTTTTTCCAATTTTTGTGTATTTATATAATACATGTACATGCTACGCGTCGAGACAGTTTTGTGTTTTTATTTTTTAAAACCCAAATTTCTGTCTTCATTTTTCGTGTAATGCGCCTTAGATAAAGTTTGATTTTTTTTACAAAATTTATTGTTTATTTGGATTAATCATCTATTAAACATAATTAAACTATTATATCTAAACTCGAGAAACATTTTACAAAATATGCCAAATTTTCGTTAAAATTCCAATTTACTCTTCTTTACACCGGCAAATTCGATTTCAAAGAACATTTTGCTCTTTGGTTTGCCAGAAATGAGAAAGAAAACGAGAAATAAAAAGAAAGCAGACTAAAAATTTTTGCTTTTGAATTTGAAAGAAAAGAAATTTCTCATTAAAAAGAAAGCGCCAATTTTCGGTGCAATATTTTCTTTCTTCTGTCATAAAAGACCGCGCTTTAAATAAAAATAAAATACATAAAATAAAATAAAGGTGAGCCATTTGACCAATTTGGAAGGAATTGCGGGGCGGGGAGAGGAAGACTAAAAGTCTATTTTAAAAGGTGGAACGAATGAGTAAAAGTGAAAAATTTGACTAACCCACATTTCGAAAAACAAATTTCTTGCTTTTTGATTATTTAATTTGCATACAATTTACAATATATGCATAATATTTGCGTCACTGGGCTTTTTTGGTCATTTGTATATCGAAAACATACCACAATTTTAAATTTTATCTTTCTCTCTTTCTCACTTATTTTATTTATTCGGATTTTTTTTACCGTCAAAAATGCCTGTAAAAGTTTAAAAAAATGTTCCTATGGATACCACATTTTCCAAAATTTTATCTTTTATTTTTGTTCAAAGTCAAAAAAAAATTTGTTGAATATTTTGACCAATTCAATTTGAAATTTTTTGTTTTCCTTTCTACTCAAATTTTTGAACTTTTAGCGAAATAATTGAAATAAATTTGCGTGTTCTGTGACAAATTTCGCATATTTTCGTGAAATTTGAGAACTCCGAAACAAGAAAAATGTTCCGTTTTTACACATTATTTTTGCAAATTGTAAAAATTTCGGGTTGAATGTAGCAACATATAAAATGCGCAATTCTTTGATTTCTAGCCGATAATTTTTATTCATTAATTTTTTCATCAAAAATGATTAAAAGCTCTCTATTAAAAATTATTTTGTTTTTTGTTTTTCCGATTTTCAAAAATTCTGCAAACAAAATAAAATAATAAATTAATTTTTGTTGAAATTAACTTTTGTTGGAAAGCTCAATGATATTGCCAAAACCACCCAATTTAAATATATATACATAATACAATTAAATAGTAACGTATTACACATTTAATTTTTAGGTTTCTCATATCTTTCTAATGAAAAATTTATTTGACAATAAATTTTTCATTCAAAAATTCTTCCTCAGCAAATTCGAACTTTGGAATTCATAAAAATTAATGTGGATTAAAAAAGTTCGCTCTGTTCAGAAAATAATATTATTACTGTATATATTAACCGAAATGACACGATCACTCGTTAACGCTCTAGATTCGTGCTGGGATAAATTCGATCCAAAACTTCGTGATCAATGTGGGACAGGTTGGTGAAAATTTATTTATTATTTCACGGAAAAAATTTGTTTTTTGAAAGCTAGCCAATCCTTCAATACACATCACTCATAAAATTACAATAAATGATTGAATGAAGGGGAATGGCAGCAGCGCTACTACTTCGACGCCGCCTCCACGCAATGCCGGCTGTTCTGGTGGGACGGTTGCCGGAGCGAATTTTCGCGGAATTATTTTACTGATTTGCTCAACTGTCAATGGCTCTGCGAGCAGCCCGATCAAACCCCGAACGGCGTGGGGCCCATCTCGGCCGCCCAAGCCGATCATCCGCTGCATCCCCACCGCAAGCATCAACATCACGTCAGACCCGACGAGCCTCAACCATCTTCACAAATGATCAGTAAGAAAAATGATTGAAAAGATTGAAGTATGACAAAAAAAATAAAAATTCGCAGAACGTAAATTTGAATAATAATGTATTTATTGCTTTAAATCCGGAAATTTTGCAAAAAAATTATTTTAGATGCCTGTTATGATATTTTCGATGAACGTTACCGGGATGTGTGCGAGGGTGGTGATTGGCGCCCCTATTTTTATTACGATCAAATATCTAAGGTATTTTTTAGTGTTTTTAAAATTAATTTGTAAAGGAATATAAATGAATACTTATACATTCGAAAAAGTATAAATTTAGAAGTGTATTTCATTTTGGTACGATGGATGTCAGGGGGAAGGTGGTAATTTATTTAGCGACGAGGCCATATGTATTCAATCGTGCGAGGAACCGGCCTTACAAATGGAACCTCGTCGCAAGTTTTACTTTCTCACGCACCCGTCCTGTATGCCGGGTCTTAATACCGAGAGACCATATAGGGCTCACTCGTTTTTCAAAAGAATTGTTTTAGACATCTTAAAAGTATTATTTTGATCAGCGTTTTTAATTTCACATTTAATTCAGAGGGCGGTAAATTGCCTCAAATCGCAAAAAAATCACGACCCACACCAATAACAACAATAACTACAACAAAAATTGCAAAGTCAACAAGATTACCATTCAAGCGAAGAACAACAACAGCCACAGTCAATTCGCCGCTTTTATCAAAAAGCAAAGCTGAGAAATCTCTGAATAAAATAGCTTCATATGCACCGCAAAAGCCAACAACGAAGCCAACAGCGGCGGAATTCGCTAAATCAGAATTAAATTCTTCTTCAGCACCGGAAAAAACAAATATGCCACAGCTAAAAAATATCACCGTTGCCATTGATTCTGGCCAAACTCACTCGACGACGAGGGCGCCTAATTTCGGAGCACTAGTTTTGGGCGGCGCCATCGACGATATTTCTACGACAATTTTATTGGGAAATTGTGGGACTGTCCCCTGTAAGAATGGTGGCACTTGTGTGCCGAAAAATTCGTCAAAAAAGGAATTGGAAGCGCGTAAATCAGTCGCAAACAAACCCGGAATTGATGCAATCGAAAATGGCGTGGAATGGTATGAATGCTTTTGTGCGAAGGGATTCGCCGGTAATAACTGCGAGTTGAGTAAGTCGTTGGCAAAAAATATGTGGAGCCTTTTGAATTTTAACTAAAGAAAACCTAAAATTGCACAAAAACCCAGTGAAAACTTCATAAAGAACATTTTCGCATGCAAAATTTTATTTTTTAATTATTTAAAACCCAGAGTTTGTCCAAATTTTCAAAAATGTTCAAAAAACATGTCCAAATTTTCTAGAATGTCGCCAAGTTTTGTGGACTTAGCTAATTGCAGTGTTCTAAATTGTTTAGTCTAAAAATTGCTACAATACAAGGGAAGGTTTCCATTAAAGAATTTGCATTACAAAATCTGCACTTTTTCAATTCTTTTCTTCTAGGACCATGTGATGAGCGACCCTGTCAGAACAAAGGCACTTGCAGAACGACTCGTGGTCAACCGCCGTTCTTTTTCTGCAAATGCGCACATGAATGGGGCGGCAGAACGTGCACTATACGTTAGTATTTTCCATTTTTCTGTATTCTTTTTTAAGGGGAGGGGTTGGGAGAATATCTTTTCAAAAAAGTATATGTACGATTTTCTTATTATGTACACGTCAAAACGTACGCGATTTCAAAATATAAATGATATTAAAGCATAATTGATGTCAAAACGGTTTTTGATGTCAAACCAGTTTTTTAAACTTGCTGAAAAGTTCAATCCTTCTAGCCATTCCGAGTACAAGCGGCAGAAAATACGGCAAAAATGTGCAATTATTGTCAAGTGGACGCGTGGAATGGATCGAGCAAATTCAGCGAATAAATGCCAAAACTTCAAGTAAGCATTCACTTATATATGTATTTGTTTTCCAGCGAAGATTTTCAGAACATTAAGAAGGTTTTGCGTCGATAACTTTAAATTTTAAGTAAATCAAATAAGCCTAATCCGGAGCAATCAAAGCGAAAGCATATAATTGTTTGGGGAAAATGGTGTTGGGACATTTCGGGATTGCCATTTCGGGATCGGACATTTCGGGACAGACATTTCGGGATTGGACATTTC
>SAUE01002943.1:28536-40807 GCA_009724625.1 Deladenus siricidicola | reverse complement strand
GAAATGTCCGATCCCGAAATGTCTGTCCCGAAATGTCCGATCCCGAAATGGCAATCCCGAAATGTCGCATCACCGGGGAAAATACTTTGAATATCGCATTTTGAATTTAAAGCGGAAAAAGCTTTTCTTTTTCAATTTTTTGAAAAAATATATCACCAAATAAAGAAATCAACCACAAAATGTTGTAAAGTTTTTTGATAAATGATTGATGATGAGCAATCATTTTGAAAAAAAATCTGAAATTTCAAATGCCGCACATCCACGTTCAGATGCAAGTCGTAACGCAACGTTGGAAGAGGAATTTGTGGAGACGAGAGCACTACGCGGTCCCGAACTTGTCACTAATGGGCCCGTCGAAGACACGCTTGACGACAATAATCACACTTCCGTACCACACTTAACCGGCGGCGGTGTTTTGCCAATGCACGTGGGCGAAACGCCGACGCGAACACTCAGCAAAAGCGACAATAGCGTCTCTGGTCGTGTGGCATATATTCCCCGAATACTTTCAACGCTTATGTTAATATTCGTTTCAAATGCCATTTCACTCAAGTTGTTGCCGTTTTTTTAAATTCTAGTTTACGAATAGCTGGTATGGAAATAAACACACGGGGAAAATTATTGTAAGTGAAAATTGTTTGGCAATGAGCGATAGAGTGGATGGAGGCTTCAAATTCGAATTCGAAAAATTCGAACATGCAACTATAAGCCGTAATGCCAAACAAGAAGTTTTAGCACTTTTTAACGTCAAAATATGACGGAAAAAGTGCTATTATGATACCGAAATCTGTTCTCTAGATGGGGTTCGAATTGTTTTCTTTTTGCGTTTCAAAAATTATTGTGCTTCAAGGAAATTAATTTTTGTACTTTATAAATACTCATTTATATATTTTTTTCCAATAATTCCTTGTTTTTTAATCAGCTTTTTTGAACGCATCTGCTTATATGTGTATATGAACTTATATTTATATAAAAATAAAATCAATTTTACATATTTATAGGAACGTTTTCGATTATTTTAATGTACATACGTAAAATAAATATTATATATTTACGACAAAAATATTCATTTCTTATTTTCGACTTTATCTAAAAAAATACATTTGCTTTCTGTAAATACATAATTGGGTATCATCTTCGCATCGAGAGTCTCGTTGGCCAAAAGAATTCACATTCTTCGTTTTCGTATGTTTTTCCACAACAGTCTTGATATAATGTCGACGGTTCGTCGAGTATCAAGGCCGAATCTTTTCGACCAACTACATTCGCGTACACTCCTTCGTCGATTAGGCGGAGTGGCGATGAAGCCACGCGATTTTCTGCAAGTCCACGATAAGCGCAGCTACGATTTATCTTTAGCGCACATGCTCGATTTTGTGCGTCGATGCGAAGAGGGCACAGCGAAAGCGTTCCACAAAGCAGATTTAGCGCTGAGCTAGCAAGCACACATACATATGACCACCCAATGCTGCATTCACCTACAAAGTAAACTCATTGGCTGCACCTTTTTAAATGACCAGTTAAAAATTAAATTTCCAAAAAAGTTTTTAATTTTGTTTGGAGTATGCAATCTAGCCTGATTTCTCCCTCAATAATTTTATTGATTTTGGCGAAATAACTGTTAGATTTACATTCTTTGAATACATTCTTTTAATACCTAGTGAAAATGACGTAGCCCTCATCCCACACGTGTCCCTCACTTCAACGCTGTTCCAGCCCATTGGGTATAGTAGACAGCCGAAGCTTACGTTCATACCTAATACACAACACTAAATGTATAATTTGTATACGTATTTACATAATGGTGTGAGAATGTTGTTTTGCGCTTACCCGTAAAAACTTGCAAAAGCCCCACAAGCATGGCGGAATTTCGAGAAATTATATACCGAAAACAACACGTGAAAAGAAGATAAGTTGTTAAAAGAATCGAAAGAATACAGCCAAAGCCTATAGATGTAATTGAAATTTGCCAATAGATCTAAAACTATGCAAATTAGAAATCCATGACACAATCCGGAAATAATAAATATTGTAATCAATGTTTTGAAGTACAGAAATCATAAAGGTCAACCCTGTACCAATGCAAAATGTGTAGGTAACGAACCGATGGAATATCACCAAATGTCGCATACCGGCCACAAGAAGTTTGAATTCGAAATTGTTTTTCTACCTGAGATTGAAAAAGTTGACAATATTATTTTAATACTAATTTTGGTAATTCTTAACGGTTTCCGAATACAAAACAAAAAATTGACACTTTTTTCTTGGAACACTGGACACTTTTTCGCAAAATATTTTTGTACCAAAAAAGTGTTACGAAGCGTCATTTAGCAACAAATGCTCTCTCCCAGACACAAACCTGATCGAATATGGGATAATTACAGCGTCTAAAACTTCCTAAATTCACGCTGAATTGTTCTCCGTCAAAGTAAATGGTACCAACTATCCAATATGGTAGATAAAATCCAATAATTACAAAAACCGTTGAAGTGATAGAACATAGAACCCAACAAACGCCGATGGCATTCAAGTCGTTCAAATGCACAGATTCCGTTAACATTGTGCTGAAAATCCATTTAAATGAAATAATTATTTAAACAATCACAAGGTCACAAGAATGTCACAAGAAAAAAACATTCTCTCAATTATTTTTCACAGTACTATGAATAAGAAATAAAAAAGTGATATAAAAGTTATTTTTTGTGTTTTAGCACATACTTTGGTTTGTTCCTATCGGAAAACTGAAAAATTTTTTAAGATGTGTCTATCTTCTATGTACTTTTTGCTCGTATGTACTAAGAGATTGTATTAGAAGATTGTTTTATCAAATAAAAATTTCTTGACTTATTTCTTAGAAAAGTAAGCCATCGGTTTGAGGAGGCAAAAACCAAAGAAGACGGTGATTTTGTTTTGAATAATAATTTCAGCCATATCTTATTCCAATATACGTATGTATAATCATAGTTAGTGGACGTTATCAATGATAGAAATAAGTAGAATATTATATCAGTCCTAAAACAAGTATTAAGTATGTTGCAAAAAAGTCTTAAAAATAAGCAAAAGAAAGTATAAAATACAAGTAATTTAAAAATGTGAAACCAAAATGCACCAAAATATGTCTCAATTATGCTTTTCCCCATTGTAATATAAAACTTTTCACACAACACACATTTTGATGCATTTTGAGGCATTATGCTAAGAAATTTTGTCCAGAAATTTTTGCAAATTTTATTGAAATTGGCATAATGAAATTCCACCAAAATGAGTTAAACGAATAGAGACGGCTTTTCTATTATTTGGCATATAACGATCAAACATTTGCGCGAAATTTGAGACATTTTACGGAATTATTTATTTTGCTTTTTCATTATTTTTTTAAAGATAATTTTTTAAACAAATTGCTTTTTAAAAATTTGTTATAGAAATTTAATTCAGAAAAAAATTGAAATAAAATTCTTTTAATATAAAATAAGTTTTTTAATTCAATAAATAGTGTCATTTTTAAATAAATTAAAATAATTGCAAAATTGAGATATAATACAGCTCGATGGATTATTGTGAAATGGATTATTGTTCCGGATAATAGGCATGGTGAAAGGAATATTTGTAAACTTAAATGAAGATCAATTATGAAAATAATTTTGCAAAATGATTTATCGTTTTCAATGAATCGTAATAAAACATTCACTGAAAATATACGGCGGTAAAAGTTCAAATTTCAAATAAAATTGATTATTTTGTGAAATTTACTTTTGCAAACATATACGTTTTTTACTTTTGCAAATATATACGGAACAATGAAATCCAAGATTTTCTTATTTACGACATTCTTTGCTACTCTGGTATTCTCCGTGCCAGAAAAAGTTTTAATTTAGTGAGTTTGTTGTAAATGGAAAAAAATACAAAAATTTGCACTATTCTTTGAACATGATGTGTAAAAAATAATTACCTGTGTTAATCGTTTAATCATTAGCCGCCATTCGGCTTTTATTACGGTGATATCCGCCTAGAATTTCAATTTTCTGGGAGGTCTGACACAACCAGCAGTTTCGCCAGCGTTAGCGGACTGACAGCAATACCGAATATAAAAAAGTTTGATCTTGAAAACTTTCAGGTTGTGACATGTTTCCTGCGAAAGCAAGTGGCAATCAGTGCCAATTTTTTTGGCAATCCCAGAGCTTGACATGACATTGATATGGACGTGAGGGTTTCTTTT
Source organism: Deladenus siricidicola (assembly GCA_009724625.1). Classification (NCBI taxonomy): domain Eukaryota; kingdom Metazoa; phylum Nematoda; class Chromadorea; order Rhabditida; family Sphaerulariidae; genus Deladenus; species Deladenus siricidicola. The sequence goes on along the minus strand of SAUE01002943.1, from coordinate 36,591 downwards.
CGGATAGGAATTCATATAAAAATTCCAATACCAAACAATCTTTCAAACCCCTATAATTGAATAAAAAAATTTAGTTTTACCTAAAAGAAATATTTAATTTTTAAATAAATATAAATATTTTGTTCCAAAAATAGTTATGAAAATTTGAATTTGCTTGATAATTTTTGTAACCTAATATTACCCGCTTCAAACGGTTCACCCATCTGCTCCTCGGTCATCCAATAGCTACTGGACCAGACCGTGAAGGTTTGTGGCGATGAATGATCACATTTGTCTGTCGTACCATATTCAGCGCTTAGTAGTAGACCCGCCAAGTCCACTGGTTGTACCTCTACATACGCCAAAAAGGCTTAGATTACAAAATGCGCGAATTTGCACAAAACAATTGACGGATACGGTAAACGCAGTTATATGGTTGTTCACGTTGAAGTAAAAGTGGCGCGCGTTTGCCAAGTAATTAGCACCAATTCGCTGCTCAATGGCGGCGAATGTGCGTGACAGTGGTTGACTAATGCAATCGGTCTCCGAAAATTGGTCTATGAACATGCTCAAGTAACTGCCCAGTAACGACTTAGTCCCGGCGTGGTAGTTTAGGTGCATGACACCGTCCGTCCAAATCGGTGAAATCACCTTCACTTGTTCCTTCAAAGATAAATATATTCAGAGCTTTCCTCTCTGTTAGACCCTAATAAAAGTAAAGAGTTTATTTGAGTTTATTTGTGGTTAAGCCTTAATAATAAATTATCATAATACATATTATAATATCATTTTAATCACAATATCATGTTTTATACATATTTTACTTTTTGTAATCCTCTTCTTACAACATTATAATAATACATATAACAAACATATAAACCTAAAATCAACGAAACACTTCATGGAAACCCAGCTCGCCTGTGAGTGGATTGATCGTTAAAATCGAATTCTTCGTCGTACGCGTACATCACGCCGATATACAAATGCGTCACACGCGCTCGAAATTCACTTTTTCGGAACTTAACCATTACTTCTTCTATGGGCTCTAATTCATAGTACACTCGGGGTTCTGAAGTAAAAATTGCATTAAAACTTATAAAGGGTTATAAAAAAGGAAAATTAAAAAAATTCTTTTACCGCCAAAGAACGCATACAGAAAGAAAGACGAAGTTATGTACCACTTCAGCAATTTTTGGTTTATTATGAGCAAAAAATGAAAAAAAAACATTTAAAATTTGTACCGGTTGTTCCAATCCTTATTTCCACATTTTCTTCCATATGCAGCGGAAATTTGGCGTAATGATTTCGTACATAATCCCTCCATTCGACCGAAGTGAATTGACATTTTTCGAGTTGTTTTCGATTGAAAAAGGCAAATACTTCGTGTAGTACGTCCTTAATCATTATTGCTCAACTACTGTAAGTTACACGGAAAGCTGTACGATGGAAAGGCTGGTGGGACTCAAACACAATTCTATAAAAAATTATAAATTTACAATAATTAGCTGCCTAAAATTTTCAAAAATATCTAGATAGAATTTACAATGGTGAAATGCTTTTGCGGCTACTCCTATGTAGTTCTCGAGTTTTTTGAATTTGGAAATAAATGGAAACACATTGACATTGAGTTTAATTGTTCAAAAACTAGGAGTGGCAGCAAAAGTATTTCCACCAATGCATGTGTATGTGTTTTTAATAATTGCATATATACAATTTTAAAATTAAGAATTGGCAAAATGCAAACTTTTAAAATGCATTTGCAACAATCCCTTCAATAACGGCATAAAAATCAAAAAAGAACATACAAAAAAGATTTAAATATGAAAACTAAAGAGGCCCGCCCAGTCCGATGTCGGGCCCACACTTGACCGTGCCGGGCCCAAAAACCCAAAGGTTGGCTCGGTTAAACCCGGTTGTAAAAAACCAAGAAATAGGTAATTTGAAAAGTGAAAATGGAAATTAAATTTTTATACAAATATTTTTATTATCGCGAATCATTTTTAACATTTACATAATTTTGCTCTGGAAAAAATTTTTTAATATCTTTTCGACTTAACCAATCTTCGATGTTCGGATTTGGAATAGTATTTCTCCGAGCGGACAAGAAACTTTTGGGCCTCAACTCATTTTTCTCAACTTCGATGGGGTCCGTCCAAATGCGGAATGTCGCTGTGGCGCGGACGTGCACGAGCGTGGTAATAAATTCGGGGCGCCAGCCGTTGACGATGTGCGTCGTGCCCTCTGGTGCCAAACGAAGCGTGATCATTGTGCTCGTGTACAAATTTTGCGGAGCCGAGAACGTATCGCCCAGCTTCGGATAAATACAGTAGTATGAGCTGATACATGGTCGGTTCATTGTCGCGTCGATGAAAGATCCACTCTCCAGTTCGCATTCAAACGTTCGCCTCAGGTATTTGTTCTCAATGCGTCTAGGCAGTTTTCGCGCAATCTGTTAAGCGAAATTTGTTAATTGTAATTTATTTAACGTTATAATGTATGCATATGCACACAAATAATATTATGTATACCCTCCATACAACCTTCCTTATCGGAAAAACTTATAGGAAACACTATGACTTAATCCGGTCTTTACAAATTCATAAAATAAATTTTTACCAATGTTTAAAGACATTTTAGTTATCCATAAAATTGCGAGTTGTTTGAGAAACGGTAGAAGTTACCTCTGGTGTAAGAATATTCTCTCGCAAATGTCGATTAGCCTCTGTTACGTTCAACGTAGAATCGGCTGTGGTGATGACGCCTTTTGCTTTTCGATTCATTTCGATCAAACTAACCTGTAAATTAATGTTATTTTCTCGAATTGCCAAAGTAAGCACCATACATTTTTAATTTTTAAGTGCCAAAAGTAGCCGTACTCCGTCTGATTCACCGATTGGTCCTCGTGGCCGGGCGGCGCATTCTCCGACCAGTGTATCCAAAAACCGACCATTCCGCGCGGTCGAATTGCAAACTTCACATCAACTTCAGATGTGGTGAGTACCGTATTGTTTGCAAATTTTGCAATATCAAAGTTTTCGCCTTTTTTCAACTCTAAAAGTTTATTTCTATCCCACTTTCGCAACAGAAAAATTTAAAAAATTCTTTTTTATTTATACATATTATTCCTTGCCGAATAAAAGTAACAGCTAAATTCAAAATAAAATATAGTTTTACTTGTATTCCATATCAAAAAAGATGCCTTGTTCCACTTTGGATGCTTCAAAGCGACGGAACAATAGTGTGGATGCTTTCGGATATTTCGAAGCGACATTTCGCAGCGCATGGAGTGGAGTCGGATAATTTGCCGCCACCTAAATAGTGGATGACAGAAGAAAACACGGATATACACTACTGAAATAATTTTTTCGGTAATTTTTTGGGATTGGTCATAAATTTCGCGTTACAAAAAAACTAACAAAAATGTCGTCTATATCGACGGGCATGATGAACTCCGCGCTTTCGCGAAATTCATAGAAACAATCGTGCGCCAAAGGCAGTTGGAAGAGAAATTCGGTCTTCTCGTTGGGATCGTACATCATTGTACGTGGATCGTACGGTAAGTCTTGGACGCCTACGCGAATCGCCAAAGTGCCCTCGCGCTCGTACGCCTCCAACAACCGCAGCAGCCACTCGAAATTAGTGTTCAGATGAACGACGGCAAGATCTACCTGAAGTTTTTTAAGTTATGATGATGTAATAAATACTGGGCCGAAATACTCGAAATTACCTGCTGCTGCCGATACAGCTCCAAAGCAAAAAGCAAAATCTGATATGGCTCGTAGTAGTGCATTCGACTAAGACACACCACCAAACCACGCTTTTTGCCATCCGTTTGCTTTGGAAAAATCTAGAAAAGATGCAGAAAATATACATAGAACTTTGCAAGAGCTTGAACAATGCTAATTTGAAAATAAAAATATTTTATTATAATATTTTATTTTGACGTTCTTTTCACAAATTGGCTCGGAAAAAAACCTGCGCGATTTCTGTATATTCATCATCCGGTAAAGAAGCCGAAGCCTGAAAAAATTTTTAATTAAAAAGCTTTGTTCAGAATTTGGTTAAATAATATTTATGTATATTATGTATCAAGCTGTGGAAATTTTTGATTTTCGGTGTTTTTTGCTTTCGATTTTCGAAATCACCAGGGTCTTTCGGTTTTCGATTTTCGGAAAATCGGCCATTTTCCAAAAATTTCCGAAAATTTTCAAATTTTTGGTGAAAATTTTAGTCAGCTTCAACTTCATTATGATGTGATTTTTTGAGGAAATATAAGCAAAATTTCAATTTTTCCGCTCGCGCGGCTATCCCTGCGCTCGCAAGAATCATTATTTTGACATAATTTTTTGCAGTTTTAGTCGCATTTTCCTTTTTTCAATCAATATAAGAAATTTGTTTTTAGAAACGAATCATAACTATTCAAATAAGTCGTGAATAAAAAGTGATTCAATCGTTCACAAATTGCAAAAAAAATCACAATTCAAATCCAATAAACTCATTGAATTCAATTGAATTATTTTTGAGTTTCTCGGATTCATTTCACTCTTGATTAAAGTCGCGATTCAAAGAATTAAGTCACAATTAATTTGTCTTAGAATTTTGAGAAAAATTATAAAATCGGCAAAAAGTTCCTTCGATTTTCGGCAATTTTCTCTTTGGATTTTCGGAAAATTTTTTTTGAAATTTTCGATTTTCGAAATCACGAGGGTCTTTCGATTTTCGATTTTCGGAATTCAAAGGTCCTTTCGATTTTCGATTTTCGAAATCTCAAATTTATTTTCGACACACCCCTGTTATATGTATATTCTGTAGAATTCGATTGAATATTCATTTGCTGGAAACGAAATCGTTAACCTTTTTTTTGCTTTGGTTTTTTCAATTTTTGGCTTTGGTTTTTTCAATGTTTTGCAAGTCACAAAGTATATATTTTAATTCAAAACATAACGCACTGCGGGAAGGACGGGTGGTAAGGTTAAAGCTACTCGAACGCTCGAAAATTTCGCGCCGTGCCAACCATCTATCAACGGTGAGGCGTTCGTTGCGCTAGTTTTCCTGTGAAAATCTGAGGAAAAACAACGCACCACAAAATGGACCATAGGGCAGGGGACGAGAGAGCGTATTTCCTCTACCTAAATAGATTTGATGTATGCGCAACAAACAAAAAAGGACAATATTTTTACAAATGTTCTGCTTTTACAAAAAATACCTCTGTGGGAATGAACTCTAGGCTGGAATTTCCATCCGCGTTCACGATACGCAGCGCGCACTTCAACGACCTCAAAACGTCGTCATTTGTGGCCAAGACAAGGGCGGCAACCGTGTCATCGCCCTCACGACCAGTAAAGCTGAAAAATGAATGCATTGTTTCAAAAGTTGCCTTTTTAAGTTTTTTTTAAAAATTATAAATAAGATTGGCAATCCAATAAACCAATACTATGGAAAGCTAAAAACGATTACTTCGAAATACTTTCAAAAATTTTTCAAAAAATCGTATTGATGTACAAGAATAGTTTTAACTTTTCATAATTTTATTTTTGGAGGTAATTTCACCATTTAAACGAACCTTGTTGTATTTTCATAAAAATAGCTGTTGTAGATAAAAATATTCCGGTAGTGCAACACTGGTGAAGAAATGGCATTTGTTGCTTCCTGTTTATTTTTTCGAAAAATGAACGTAATAACTAGCAGACATACAGCAGCGTTAGCCAACAGCATCACGCGAAAGACAGGCGAAATTTTTTGAAAAAACCGATAACAACATGGCGAATGTTCCATCTGACACAGGTGGGAGATAATAGTCATTGCCTTCGGCGATCGATAGAGGCGAGGTGATCGCTGTTGCTGGTCCAATAGTGTTGCGCACTCGCTTTCGGTGTGCGACGAGATTTCGGTTTGCCATTCCTCCGCCATTCTCATGTTTTAGAAATAAATGATATGGCAAAATTTTATTAAATATGTACAAAACTGTTCTCGTTTCTTAATTGCGAATTGAAATCCACGATCTAAAAAAGACTGAACAAAGGCGGTAGAAAAAAAAGCTGCACGACTGCGCCTTCTTTCAACGTTCAAAATGTCGATAACAATCTGTATTCATTTGGTTCTATCCATTTGGCGACATTTATTTAATTTTAAAACAAAAACCAAAATCCTTACTGCGAAAGTAAAGAATGAATTGCGAAAAAGCGCTAACAATGAGATTTTTATCTTTTCTTCGGTTTACTCTCGCATTTAAAAAATTTCTCTTTTATTTGCCATTCACTGAAAAGTTGCAAAGTGCTGAATTTTGATCACACCTGATACACACGGTCAAAAAGTCGATTAATCTTAGAAATCCTCACATGTCGGTTTCCGCAAATGTTGGTGTGCACTTTGTTGATTTTTTTGATTTTAATCACAGTTGGAAAGTGGTTTCAAAATAATTTTTAAAACAAGTCAGACAGAAATTGGCAAGGAAATACATATATTATTTATATTAAAATATTGAATAAACGCGTGAACTTTATTCACGTGATTTTTGAAATCTTTGCATTTGTTTTTGCTATATGCTTCCTTCCGCTTTTATTTTTATTTTTTATGCGCAAAAATTTGATTGCATAAATCAACGTTTAAGCAAGGTTGTTTGTTTTCCATCAAAACACCGAAAAAAGCACTTTTTCTAACAAACGAATAAATTTGCATTGAATTTATTAATGATGAAAAAACTCGTTTAATAATTCAATTGTTTGACCAGAAGCAAATTTTGCGCAATTTGTATTTTTACCGATTACTGATATGGGTCATACAAAGTATATAGGATTGAAAGTTGTATAATGTAAAGTTTACATGTAAACAACAAGAAAGTAATGAAGGATAATAAATAATTTCCTCTCAATATGAAACATTTTCCTCATCAGGAATGTTTTTTTTTAATTTTCATTCGTATATATAAGGCAAATATTTCTCATAAAATTATGTAGAAGCAGTTTTTTGTATTTATTAATAATTATTATAGGTCTAGTAGAATTGGTCTACATGCTTTTTAATTGATGTAAATACATCTGCATGAATTTGACTTTTTATTAGTAATTAAGTTGTAAGTACTGAGTAAATATTTTCAGATAGGCCCAAAAATGGTCCTTTAGCAAATTTCATAATTCATTTTTTTGCTGAACTTGAAAAAAATGCTAAAATTTTCTTTACGTATTCAAAATAATCATTATTGATAATTTTAGACATTTTTATCCATGAAGTTTTCCGTTATTGTTCTAATTTATGTCGTGATCGCCGCAATTGATGCCGGCAAAGTACGTGAAGAGGTCGATGAGACTGCAGCGGACGCTCCCTTCAATGCTGAAATTACGCTGGTTAGCAAAAGGGCTTAGGCTCTTTTCCCACAACTCCGAAAATTATACTACTACATATGTATATATCGATTAATTTTTTATTTTTTAGAGTAAGATCGCTCAGGCAGAAGCGGATGCTAAGGAACTCAAAGCAAAAGCGATAATTCAACGCGAAAACCTTGAATACACGCTAAAGTCATCAAAGCGCGAGAGCGATCGCTTAGCCGAAAACCAAAGGCATATACTAATTAATGAAAATCGTGCCGCATTTGACGAAACACACGATAGACTCAAACAACAAGAGGACGAGCACAAGGCTGGAGTAATTGCGCATGGCGGGGCTTGGCGCGAGCATCACAAAACGGTTCGCGAATTCCAGAAATTGTTGAAAGAGGAGCGCCGCGAGTTCGGACGCTCTCAGAAATTTCTTCAACAGAAAGGAGAAGAAATCGCGAAGTTGCAGAAGCGTATTCGAGAATTCCGAGAGAAAGAGAGCCTTGCATCGGTCACCAACTAGAGCTATTCAATGTGAATAACTATTTAATTAGATTTTTTGTCGACATAATTGCATATCGCGAAAAAACCGATCTAAACGTTTCGAATAAAATTTAACCCTGATTATAATATTTCGAGCACCTATTCATGAAATATTAAATTGATTTTACTGTATACGTTTTACTGATACACTTATTGTTTTGTAGAGAATTTTTTTGGAAATATTTGAAGTAAATAACCACAGCAAATTGGTCGCTTA